>JAODLL010041925.1:0-17231 GCA_026546735.1 Forbesichthys agassizii
CCTCTCTCTCACTATCTCTCTCTCTCTCTCTCTCTCTCTCTCTCCCACCGCACCCCTTCTCTCTCTCACTCTCCCCTCTCTCTCTCTCTCTCTCTCTCTCTCTCTCTCTCTCTCCCATCTCTCTCTCTCTCTCTCACACCCCACTCCCTCCTTTTTCTCCATCGAATATATTTTCTAATGTCTGTCTTATTCAGTCCATCGGACCGCCGGACTAATTGACTGGACACTAGTTTGTTGGCACTTTTTCGCTCGTGTGCCTAAAGCCCGCTGGACGCCGTTAGCGGAGAGAGGGGCAGACTTGACGACACGTGATTCACAAGCCTTGAGGAATTTTCTATCCTATGTTGTCGAGCAATGGTTGTTGCTACACACACACACACACATCTCCACTGGTTGATGCATTATCTCTTCACTATATTCTTCCACCTCCAGCCCAGCCCATAGATCTGACCTCACGTCTCAACTACTCATTGATGCATCGAAAAATACATCTAATTATGCTTAATTAGACATCTTGGGTTGGGATCTGTAGCCTTACTCTGACTTACTGTCCAAGAGAAACACAATTAGGGCCCGATCACACCGAGACGGGTCGCTAGCACAGCCATGGTACGGCACGACTGGCATGTGCGTTTTTACGGCGCATTTCTCGTTTTTTAGACGCGCATAAAAGTTAAAATATTCTCAACTTTACAGCGCAAGGCGCGTATCGCTGGCTGCGCGTTGCTGTGTGATCAGGGGTTTATCAAAGTGCTTTTGAAGCCGCCGCGCTTTTAGCGACGCGTCCCGGTGTGATCGGGGCCCTAGGCTACTTCTCTTTTCTCCACCTCTGTGGTCCTGTCTGTGGTCCTGTCTGTCTACCCTTACGATGTTTTTTCACGAGGTTCATTTGTTCCACGTGCGCAAATCTGTGGGACAGGGACTTAAGCGTGCAGCGTGTCTAGAGCCCAAAAGGGTCCGTCTTATTCGAGTGACTGATGATGGGTCGAGAAAGACTTTATGCAGCGATGGTATCCTCCATCCAATGAGTTGCTAAATGCCAACCAGCGCTTCATTACAATGCTGGAATCGTTTATTAGTCGTATTGACTCGGGAGTTTCCATCGGTGGTTTATATTATTTGCCCATAAAGCACACACAAAATGGAGACACAAAAACCTAAACGCCATTAAAGTCCGTTTTAAACAGAGTAAATACATTGGAATATACACTTTCCAATTAAATGGCCATAGCCGATATATTCTCTGGGGAGCGCACATGAAGGGGATTCCTATTTTTGTTCACTAATAGAGGCATATAAAACACCGATCTCTCCGCATCCATGATCAGCCTATCTGATGGTTGTTTCACAGGCGACACATTGTTGTGCATGTGTGAACATAATCGACATTCTCTCGTCTGATGCCAAAGATTATACTCAATCATTCCATTGCTTGACACCTAATCCCATTTCACAGTGTAATGCAACTCCAATGAGGAGCTCCAGGCAACTGACAGTCTGGTGGCTGTACACCAGGGACCTATACGGACTTTGAATGCTGGGTTTATGTGTATGGTTAGTACGCCCTCCAGTGGCCAGTGTAAGGTTTGTAGCCTCTAGAATGCCGTGATAAGAGTAGTAGTAGTAGTAGGCGTACATGAGAGGCTGGCAAACAACAATACACTTGAGTGTTTTTTATTCGAAGATTAGATGTAGTTTCTTACTAATCAACAATCATGAGTTTGAAGGTACAGCTCTAGGCCTATAAACGAATAATAGGCTAACACACCTTTGGTATTTTTACAAATAGGACAGAAAAAATAAACAAAAAAAAACATTAGCCTACATGTAAAAGACAAATAAGAAAATGTATATTAGCCGGCATATATTAAGTAAAATACCTTTAGGCTAAATTAAACATAAACAATAGGATTTAAAAGCAGAAGTTTAAGAGATGGAGCCAGTAAAGTTTTTGTCAAATTCACCAAAAATGTCTTTGCTATCTTTTCTGTTCTCTGTGCTGAAAACAAAATGTCCGGGACTACACAGCCCTGGTGCAGAGTCTGCAGACCTCTGACTTCACTCAGAACTCCAGATAAATATGACACCTCTATTTATTCTCAGTCTCTTAATAAAATTAAGCGACAACTGCAGTCTTTTCTCTAGTTTTACTACTTATTTTAATTTTTATTTACATGTATACTGTATGTATTTTTTTGTATGTTTTTTAATATAGAATTTGTATGTTTGTAGTATTTGCTTTACTACTAATATTTGCTGTAATGTATGCTTATAAAATAATGTTATTTAATGTGTACTGCACTGTGCAGAAAAATGTGCAGCGGCCTCTTATGTAGGATGTTCAGAAGATGATTAAAGGATGAGTATGTAATTTGCTTCAGAAGCACATTTAGTCGTATTTCTTGAAATTCTCTTTACACCCCAATAGCAATGACTAAATTAAATGTTCTGACAATACGATTAGAATTATCCGTCATCTGTGAGAGTCGCAGGAATGTGAAAACCGCGCACAGTCATAAAGTTCGGACCGAACTCAGCGATTAGCTGGCCTAACTGTCTGTCTGCGTGAGCTACGTTCTTGCGCGTACTCTGCTTAATTGTGCACTATCGTGACCGCGGATTCTACCGAAGGCATACAGATGGTTGGATGATTGAGGCAAGGGGCGGTGCTTTTTTTTCGATTTTATCTTTCAAAATATGGCTAAGTTACTGGTTTTTCCAAAATGACATACTCATCCTTTAATTGAACTTCTACAGATATTGTGGTCTATATGGTCACAATGCTTTGATATGAGAAGTCCACAAATGTTATATTAAATGTACATTACTGTAAATTAAATTAGAAACGAGCTGCCTTTAGATGGCGTTTCCACACGAGTTATCATATCTTAATAAATTCAGCCAGAGACCGCCACTACCACTAGAGGTCACTATACTCAAAGCAAACGTAAAACGAAGACTCAAAGGGCGCCTTCGGCTCTATATGGAAACCACATTCTGATTCTATATTAAACACGTCTCGCCAACGTGTGCGAGACATGGTTGTGTGGCACTTTTGCGTGCCTTTGTGCACTATTGTGTCAACACATGCATAGCTAGACCAGGTATACAGATGATGGCCCTTGTTGTCAGTGTAGTACATGAGCGGGGCTACTGAAAGGTAGCCTCTTTATTTTTGGTTCTGCTGTCTGCCCGGGCCATATCAGGCTTCAGGCCTCCGGCAAATCTTCCAACTAAGTGCTTCCTATCCAGTTTCCTCAGTCAGACTAAACCTGAAGTATCGCTTCACTGTAACACACTGATCTGTTGAGGTGAAACAGATTGCATTGTTGCATGGGGGATTGGTGAGGAGGTAAAGGGGGGTGGGACCAAATTGACACCCACAGCAGCAGCAGCAGCGAATTAACACCTGGGTAAATAGTTTTTTTTTCTCCCCATATGCCCCCTAACCTCTATACTTATCTCCCACCAGACCCCCTTTCCCCGTTTACTCGAACTATCACCCCGCTCCGTTTGCAGTATCATCTAATCTTGATCCTCCAGACATCCAAGAATCTGAGACCCTTCAAGCGGTCTCCCCAAACGTTTTGGTGGCAGCCTTTCTGTCCTCTGTCTAATTGATGTCTATATCAAGTGGTCAAAAGTAATGGTTGAAAGTAGGTCCGACTCGAAGGCAGGTATACCGTTAGAGTGGTGACAGCAGATGACCCTAGAGATAGGGGTGGGTTTGTGAAGATTAAGTGATGATGGAGGTCCCACAGAGGTCTACACACTCCTTGGGCTCCTTTAACCCCCACCAGACCCCCACTGCTCTTTACCTTTAATTTTCCCAGATTGTCACTGGGAAAAATGGGGGAGGGAAGAGATTTGACGGGGAAGGGGGGGGAGGGCATAATTTTCCCTCGCTCTGATAATTCCCATGATTGCAAATCCATAGGTTCCACCAGTTAGCATCGACGCTCTAGCTTAGCTTTGAGTTTACGTTGGATAAGTACACAGCAGAGGCTTAATTGAGCCACAGCAGGGACTCGTCAAGGGAAAGACATTTCAGACTTTCATTTTAGCTGTTTTTCTTTCTTTTTTTCTTTTCTTTTGGGGAGGGGTGGGGGCGGGATATTATTTCCAGACCTTGACACTAACTAGTCCTAACACATAGCTCTTCATCTGTGGGACAGCAACTGCGTCCAATTCTTCCTCCGCTATCCTTTTAACATTTCTTTTTACTCATGTAATTTCCTTCTTGTGGTTTGTGTGTTCAACTCCATCCGTTCACCTCCCACCCAAAACCCAAATAGAAACATCACGTTCTGTTATGCTTTGTGTTGCTCGAGCTGGACATTGTCACTGTTTTATCATATGTGGCAAGGTCATTACTGTACAGTGGAACAAGACACACATGAGATTTAGTGCAACCGCGTGGTGGCTATACATCTTAGCGCCACAGTACAGTAGCAATTGCTTTGAAGTGTCGTGAATGCGTTTTAAGGAGAGGAGATGAACATATAACACATGGCGTAAAGTGCCACATATTTGTACGCAAAGGAAAGAAATGCAACCACACGCTGCGATCTCGCTCAGACTTTCTCCCATTTTTATTTGCAGACAATTTCGCTGCCCTACACAGTTTTCCACTCTAATCCAGCCATGTGCTTCTGATCAGTAATTCGTCCTTGCCTGTCCCTCTCCCTAACCGACCTCCCCCACTCCTCGCCGCCCTGTCCCGGCTCATGTTTGGGTCTCATCGTGTCCAAGTGTTATTGACACAGCGCCACATATCTGTTTATTTGGGCTTTGACACCACAGTTTCTGGGATTATTATTTCACAATTTTCTTTGAGGGGAGGGAAGGGGGGGGATGTCGACTAACTTTGCCTTACCACAAGTGCCTTTCACTTACTGCACCTTTATCCAAGCCCGTGCTGTTTAACCTCCCTTAAATACCTAAAATAAACATCCCCGTGGAGCCCAGCACGGCCAGACTAGCTACAGGCTATCGTGACATTCGTTCCACCTCCCCCGTCGTGTCGACCCAGTAACACGGCTTAAACCAAATCCCGCTTTCTTCACGTTAACCTCTGGCCTTAAGTCGCTCCCAGTTGGTCTGCTCTTAAGCGCTCCCTTAACGGTTACTGAATTCATGTATCACAGTCCTCCATAGGCCTCAAGGGCCTCATGCTTTAAATATATTCGTATTCTTCCATAGGAAATGTATTAGCACACAGAGGCGGCCTAATCAGCATGAGTGTCGGCTGTTGCTGTTAGAAAAGCCTTTATATTAATGTGACAAGGTCACGAGCACACAAGGTTGCACGCACACCCACATATGAGAGGCCGTGTAGGCCATAATTCTCAGATATACTCTCTCTCTCTCATTCTCACACACACAGACACACACACAAACACACGTCGTGCCTCTTGTCCATTGGCTCCTAGAGTACCGGCATATGGCGCCTTGTTCTGCCGGCAGCTTGTGAAAACTTGAGTTGAGGGATAAAGTTCACCCTCACAATACGAGTCAATCAGCTCCCCTTTTAACGGACGGCCGCTCCCTCGCCGGACCCTCCGACATGCATATGTATAAAAACAGCAGAACAGGTGAGCTTCGTTCCGTTTGCCCATTGTGCCTCGACAGCCTTTGTTCTTCACCAGCATGACAAAGGAAGGGGACGCTGTATGATGCATGGACAGTATGTATGCTAAAGAGATGCCGGTTATTTAAGATAGCAAGGGGAGTAGAGAGAAGTAGAGAAAGTAGAGTAGAGCGTGGAGGTGCACTTTGGCTTGCAATAGCAGTCAATACAAATGTATTTCATAAAATACACAATAGGTCCACAAAATAAGTTGAATTGTCTTTTATAAAATATGTAAATTATTTCATTCACTCTTTTTTTTTCTTTCTTTCTTTCTTGTACAGTATGTGGTGTATATCGTCTGTGTGCACAATGATTCGTGTTCTGTAATTGACACTGAGTCTAGCAGTGAAGTTGAACTGAGCTGCGTAAATACAAACAACATGGAACACAGACAAACATCAACAACAACAGACACACAAGTGGCAGTGGGTGGTGGTGTTGGGGGGAGGGGGGGGGGGGTGTCCATATGGTCTCTACAGTCACGCTATATTCCATTATGGAGCAGCATGCCGTCCTGATGATGTGAGCTGCTCCGGCTCCAGGAGACTAGGGCTGGATCAAAGGCGAGCCGAGCGGCCAATCGGCTGCGGCGCTGCTAGGTCACCAGGGTGGCCCGAGAGCGTCCGGCTGCACGGCCTCTCTGAGCCCCCCCCCACCCCCTGTGGTGCCTAAGGGGGACGCGGGGTACCCTAACCCTCACAAAGGCCTTCTATCCCTTCCCCCCGGGGTGTGGAGAGGGGCAGGGCACCTTTGAAGTGGGCAGGGTGGAGGGTATGTGAGCACACACACACGCGCATGCACACATGTGAGAACACACACACCACACACACACACTCACAGACACACACGCGCACGCACATGTGAGAACACAGACACACACATGTGAGAACTCACACGCACACACGTGAGAACACACAGACACACACATGTGACAACACACACGGGCACGCCCACATGTGAAAGAACACACACGCGCACGCACATGTGAGAACACACACACACACAGACACACACGTGAGAACTCACACACACACACGTGAGAACACACAGACACACACGTGACAACACACACGTGCACGCCCACATGTGAAAGAACACACACACACACACACACACACACACGCACACACACATGTGAGAACTCACACACACACACACGCGCACGCCCACATGTGAAAGAATACACTCACACACAGACACACAAGCATGCACGCACACAAAAAATGCGCATTCAGTCTGATCCATTTGATTCACTGACTATAATATCTGGAAGAACGCGCCCCTCAAAATACACTTTTTCTTCCCGACCCCAGCTACCTGCAACACAACATGGAAACAGCAAAGGGCTGGGGTCGTCACGCAGGCCATTAGGTAACATGATATCTAATGTAGCCACAGGACGCCAGCGTGACCCCTGCGTGACCCCACGGTCAGACATGGAACACCTCTCTTACAACAGTGACAGTTGGATTAGTGTCTCATGCACAACAGTCCTGGTAGCGGATTAATGAAACCCTACAACGTGGCACCACGACCCACCTGAATTTGCCTCTGATTGGTTTGAGGAGTACACATGGTTGTCTCTTTGTTAACACCTGCCCTTAACCAGAAGTTAAACTATCTCCTAACTTGACCATTAATCTTAACCAGAGGGTAAACTAATCTCTACATATAACCAGATGATGAACTAACTGAGCACTAACCATAACTGCAAAAAAAAGGGTTAGCAAACGTGAGAAACGTCATTGTCAAGCCAATCAGAAACAGAGAAAAGTGTGTCCTTGCGTCGCCATAGTAACATTGGTGATCGTGCATCCTGGTACCTATAAGTATACAGTATAGCTGCACATTGATAAAGGTAGCATTACCTTAAACATACGCACGCATGCATACACCTACACACACACGCACCAAACGCACATGCTCATATTTCATTCATGTTATATCTCCGCCAATAGATGGCCGTTATGCCGTCATGTTTTCAATGCTACTGTTTCGATGTTGTAAAGGCTTCACAGTGCCTCTTTAAATGAAGTGTAGAGCACAGATCTGGCTGCGAGAGATGACTCATCCGAGCTGGACCCCCCCCCTTCCCTCCAATACCCCAGTTATGTTTAGACCTGCATTCATGTTGGAGCCGTCTTTAGGCAGACATCACCGCCAGTCCCCTTTATTAAGCTCCCCATCTTAGTCTACCTGCGTCTTTCTTTGACCCCAGACGATGTTTGTGAGAGAGAGGAAAAATTAATCAAACTGTATTTCCGTTGCTTTTGTGTTAAGTGTTTGTGTGTGCGCTTGTGTGTGTGTGTGTGTGTGTGTGTTTAGTAAGTGAGTATTCTTAAAATGATTGTCTGTGTTGGTGGGGGGAGTGGTGGGTGGGTGTGTGTGTGGAGGAAGGGGGGGGGGGGGGGTACTCCTGCTTTAATGGACTGCGAAATAAGAAAAAAGCTTTTAGCTGAGGGTGTGCCAGTGGTGGATGGGTTTAGTTTTTTTTTTTTTGGGAGGGAAACTGGCAAAGCCGGACCCTGTATGTCAACCCTTTATTTTAACCTCTATCCATGTGTTAAAAAACATGGCTAGTGTGGTCTTAAAGATATAGGTTAGTTTAGGTTAGTCATTCTGGAGAAAGCCTGTTGATATTTTAACTCGATCAACAACAAAACAACACCTCCCCCTTCAGTGCCATGGGGAGGGTCTCGCCGAAACTCCGCCCCCTCGACACATTGGGCATTCCGCATTGTGAAGGTTAGGATATTGTTGTTGACAAAAAGTTATTAGCTTACAATTGACTATACCTTGAATGCATATATACAGTAGAATATATACAATAGATGTCACCATCTAAGATATGTTTGTTGAGTTGTCATTTTGGACTTGACATCAGATCTCTACATTGATCTTCTTGTGCACTAATGCATGTCACAATCACACTAAACAAACCCTGCTGTTGTTTCCCGCCAAAAACATACCCATTATGTTTAGATGCCAATTATCTTTAAGCGTTACGGATGCAGATGGAAACGATTTACAGCTGCGCGGACATGCCTCTGCTATTTACAGCGCCATCCTCTAATCCAAACATATTGAGGAATACATAAATATTCATAAAACCTCAGAGAAGAGTCTGGATTAGATAACGAGCCTAAATGGGATTCGGAGGTTTCTCATGCTTGATCCATTACAGAGGAAATGCATCTTGCTTTGTTGAACTGCAATAGGTCCATGCTTATCTACCAAACAATTGTATACACTATTTTATTTATATTGTTGAAGAGAAACTTTAAAGGCCCTACACAGTATATGATTGTGTCTGCCACTAGATGGCGCACTAAAGGTCCAGCATCTCAGACCAAAACAAATGCGTTGTCAGCATGGATGTATTATAAGAACTGGATACGGTGCTTTAGAATGGCGCCCATTCATATCAACTGAAACTGCTCAAAAGTTCATACGGCAATAGGGGTGGAGCCTAATCTGAATATTTGGGGGCAGACGTCAAAGCAATGATGCACATAAACGGTCACTTACTTAAATTCACATCACTAGCGTTCCACATGAATGAGCCGTGTGATTTACAAGCTAGCTGTGGTGTAGCCGTAGAATTATCATCCTCTTAGGGACAGTGTGTGATTATTTGTTGTTTACAAAACATTTGACAATTTTTACAATGTATTAAATACAGGAATGCAAAATCGAACAGTTCTTGTGACATTTTGTCAACAACAATATCCTAATCTTTGCAATGCCCAATGTGTGGAGTGAGTGGATCTTCAGCGGAAGCCCACTATGGCACTTAAGGGGGCGGAGCTTCTGAGGGAGCAGCCAATGGCACTTAAGGGGGCGGAGCTTCTGAGGGAGCAGCCAATGGCACTGAAGGGGGCGGAGCTTCTGAGGGAGCACCATATGGCACTTAAAGGGGTGGAGCATCTGAGGGAGCAGCCAATGGCACTTAAAGGGGCAGAGCTTCTGAGGGAGCACCATATGGCACTGAAGAGGGCGGAGCTTCTGAGGGAGCAGCCAATGGCACTTAAAGGGCGGAGCTTCTGAGGGAGCAGCCAATGGCACTGAAGGGGGCGGAGCTTCTGAGGGAGCACCATATGGCACTTAAGGGGGCGGAGCATCTGAGGGAGCAGCCAATGGCACTGAAGGGGGCGGAGCTTCTGAGGGAGCAGCCAATGGCACTGAAGAGGGCGGAGCTTCTGAGGGAGCAGCCAATGGCACTGAAGGGGGCGGAGCTTCTGAGGGAGCACCATATGGCATTGTTTTGTTAAATGCAGAGCAAGACCTGTACCTACAGTATATGTTAATACCTGGTTTAGTTTGGTCCTTGGGCCATATTATATCCACAAAATATGGTAATTATCACGGCAAAATAAACTAAATGTGTGTGCGCAGGTGTTCCTGCGCTTTCCCGACTCCATGGCAACCGAACAAACTCCAAAGCGTATACTTTGCTCGTTCCCTGCGATGATGTCACACAAGAAAAAAAATGCTTTCCTGGGCTTTAGAAACTTAAAGAAAATAATCGACCCTCCCCCTCCCTTTACATAAAACGTAATAATCTAAAGAATCGTTTTAGATGTTGTGCGGTGTTCAAGCAATGTTAATATTTATTTAAGAGGCGCTTGTGTGATGTCATTCTCTGCTCAGAACAGAATTATTCCACCATTTTTTGTTGTTTTTAATTCATTCATGTTTAATATATTGTATATCACCTTTATATAAACCAAATTTGCAGCCTAACGTGGCTCTGCTACATGCAGTCTTATTATAACGTGCAGGTTTTAGGGCAAGGGAGTCTATTTAAGCTAGCAGCATCTGTCTGTGCTGGGATAGTGTGTGGATGTGAGGCCGCTATTAGCATGTTCGTTAATAAGGTCTCCCAGGCTGTGAAAACAATCAATAACACATTTCATTTCCTTAGTTTAACTCACACTCACACACGCATACACACACACACACACTGAGATAGAGAGAGAGAGAGAGAGAGAGAGAGAGACACAGTATTAGTTATTGTGAGAGTATTGGCCCTTAAAGTCCCCCTCTCATGAAGGTAAACTGTCTGGCTTTCTCCCCCCAATAGAGCATCCAGGAGAAACCTGGTGTAGATGGTGTATCGGGGACCTTCCCCAGGGGACCTCGGTGGGGTTAAATAGCAGAATGCCACAAAGTCAAACAGGGCCCCAGTGGCCCCTGCAGTGTGTGGGTTCGTGTTCAAGCAGTCAACCTATTGAGTGACACTAGGGGGCAGCAGGGATCCCAGGTGTGAGTTCAGGAGCAGGTCACGGTGAAAGATAGGTTCCTGTCCCAGGGTTATAGTTCGGGGCACAGGCACAAGGGGGCTGTGTTTCTTGTTGCCATAACCTCAGTGCCATCTACCCCTAACTGAATGTGACGCGGCCGTTTGACGGCCAGGGATTGCACTCAGGCAGCAGGAAGGGGGGGTGGGGGTGGGGTGGGGGGTGGGGGGGTAGTGTTGGGTAAACCCTCCACTATCCCCCAACGCCTTGTTTGAGAAAAGTTGACGTGGACACCGGTCTGCCCATTAAGATCCCCACCCTGGTCACGTTTAAGTCTGCTCTGTCCAGTGTTTATGATGACGTCTTGACGCCTTTGTTACATTGTTAAAGATTTGTGTAGAAAATGCCCAAAATCAACGGGCTTGCTCTGCCCGATTTTATAGCAATAATAAACTGCACAGGTATGGCCAACGTGGCAGGATATGAAACAGCTTTTTTACACATATTCCCAGCATGCACCTCTCTCTATTCACCGCGGCTCACTTCTGTTTGTAAGCAGAAAACTGCCTTTGAGGAGAACCAGGTCTGGTCATCCCCCCCCTCCGCCTCCTCCCCTCCTCCACCATCTGGTATGCTTCAGAAGAAGGATGGAGAAGGTTGGTGCTGATCTCCTTGTAGGGATTCCAGAGGCTCAGGTGCACTGAATCTCCACAGCGCAGGGAGTTCTTAGCTGGTCCTCATGTTTGTGTTTATATTTATGTTTATTTCATTTATTAAAAAGGAACAATACACATTACAGTAATGTACATGGGATGTGCAAATGTATGATAACATCATTAAACAAGATTTAGCCAATACCGGCTAATATTCTGATGTAATGTGGTAGACCTCAGATGCAAGCATGGGTTGCAGGAACATAGCAATTACACTATTTGGGTTACAGGGGGGAGCTATTTATTTTCTCGGCTTGACGTGTTTGTGTTGTTTTGGGGGGGGGAGGGGGGAGGGTCAACGGAGCACGGAAATCTGATAGTGCTGAAGTGCATTTATTTACTCTGGAGGCAAGGCAACCAAAACAGAACATGGAATTTGAGTTTGACAGTGGGAAAGAGCATGTCAGATAGGTTTATATACAACCAGTCGGAGTGGGTTTGTCCCCAACATGATCCGATCGTGTGTCCTGTGGTGTCATCTAGAGGACAGAGAACGTGTCCTCAGTCTGTCTGTTGGACCTCCCTGACCACACTGTGATCCTGGCTGCTGTCCAGAGGTGAAAAGAGTCATTGGCAATTAGTATGTCGAAAAACGCGGAGTACCTCAATACCACATGCCACGTGTGATGCCCGCACCACAATTGCATGATCACTGCTTTGCTAGTACCGTACAGTAGCAGCGCAATGCTAATGTTGGAACATCTGTCGATCTGGCAGCTAGTATCTTTTCCCCTGCGACTTGATGACAGCCAGGTGTATATAAAGGTAGGTGGATACAAGAAGATTAGCAATGGTATTGGTACAGATTTATATTAGAATTTAGAAGGGGATAGCCCCTTTGAGATGTACCATCTTAAACTCGAAGGGTTCCTAGATGATGAGAGATTGACAGTTGTCTTCGTAATGCGCAGAATGTTTACCCTTTACTTGGCAAGCACTCTTATTAAGAGCTGCAATTTTGCACCTGCAGTAATTATTGCATTATACATGTTGCTAAATTACTGTTATACAACCAAACAGTGTGTGAAATGTAGGGTACCTTTAAAGTCCAGCATATTCTTTCTGGTTCTACCAGGGTTTCAGTGCAGGTTAGAGCAGGGGTTTCCAAACTTTTTTGTGTCAAGAACCACTTAGAGAGGACACATCTAATCAAATATTTTTGAGCAGAGCGCTCCAGAATCTATGGTGTGCACGCAGGTATATAGGATTTCATCCAATCAGGAACAGGAATATCAGCACTCGTGGAATGCCTCTTGTCCAATCAAATAACTTGGTCAGAGCTGTTGTATATGTGCAAAAAAACAATTCCATTATAGCAGGGGTCACCAACCTTTTGGGAGCTGAGAGCTTCTTAATTAATTGTAGTAATATAAAGGACTACTTGTTTGAAACGTCCTGAATAATAAAGTCGCCTGTATTTTATATCGCCAGTTTTTTGTACAAATGATCACTTCTGCAGCATTTTCTTTTAGGAAAGCATTAAATGCGAGGTCATTTCTCGACAACGCTTGCTAACTTCGAGGTCAAATCGAAATACATCTTGCATTGGATAGGCGACTAAAGTACCTGCTGCTGTAAATGGTGAATGGACTGCATTTATATAGTCCATTCCGGCCACTCAAAGCCACTCAAAGCGCTGTACAGTATTGCATCACATTTACCCATTCACACACCCATTCATACACCGATGGCGATTGCTGCCTTGCAAGGTGCAACCAACCACCGGGAACAGTTAGGGTTAGGTGTCTTGCTCAAGGACACCTCGACACTTAGTGAGGAGTTAGCCCGGGATCGAACCAGCCACTGTCGCCCGCTGTGTAAAATTCTCGGGCATAACCGACACTCTTCTACCCATCGTTGGCTACCTGCCCATCAGAGGGAAGTGTCTTTACATTATGCCGCTTTGCTGTCGCCACAGTCAGAAAAATGGGATAGTTTCTTTAGCTTTTCTGCCATGTTTGACTTTGTTTAGCGTTTTCTAGCTCCCGCTGTACTGTAGCTGCACCCGTTTGCTTGCCTCTGCGTAGTGAGATGGTGTGTTGTCACGCAAACAATATTTGAGCCCAGACAAGATCAGACTTCATTCATACAATACAAATTTCAATATTGTCATTTTCAAATCTACGTGTTATGTATACAGAAAAATAAAACTAACACAATTCTATAATAATTTTAGATGGAGCTCCATGGCAACTAGTGATATAATTAGAGCATGCTCTGCGGGCGACCAGGTGCCTGTGGGCAGGGTGTTGGCTACCCCTGCATTAGAGCATGTTTTTCATCTGTCAGAACAAGATGTTTCTGTTGTCTGTGTTTATTTGAATGGACTAATTGCTCGGACTGGCTGCTGGATGTGAACCAAGTGGCGTGCAAATGCAAACACTTCCTGGTTGATGTCACACAAGGTAAGACTGATGTCACTAAGGGCAGCGAACACATGAATCACATGCTTTTCCAATCAGACTATTGTAAAGCAGGAATCCATTTTGACACGTTTCCACATGTCAGCTACAGCGACCAAGCACTTACATGTGGAAGGGTAAGGAACAAACTTACTTGCACAATAGTTTAAATGTGCGGTGTGTTGCACACGTGTGTGTGTGTGTGTAAGACAGGTTCTCCAGTGGAAACATCCACTGACTGACTGCCAGCCTGTTGGTCTGCCTGCCTGTCTGTCTGTCTGACTGCCTGTCTGTCTATCTTTCTGTCTGCCTGCCTGCCTGTCTGTCTGTCTGTGGCTAGGGCGAGAGGAGTACCCTCTGCATTCCTGAGCGTGTGAGGCGTGAAAAGTGTCTCATGGGATATGCCGTCAGGCATGACGACCGCATTCAGATCGCAGGCCGTGCACGCTCTTAACCGTGCACGCTCTCACACTGCGCACGCTCTTAACCGTGCAAGCTCTCACACTGCGCAGCGTATTAGCGTCAGATTATTGGAGGGTCGCTATATCCACCGCATACGCTGACAGGGTGTGAAATGCTTCCCTGTGATGGCGGTGATTAGCACACAGCCGATACATGTACGCGTAATGTGACCGTCAATGAGCTTGTCTGTGCTGCCCATTCACCTCCAGCCGCCTAGCTTGTGTTTACGAGCCGCAGCGAATGATGGAATGTTGACGTTGAACGAAAGCAGAACTCTGCCTCTCTGATGTCACTGTTTATGTGTGTGTGTGTGTGTGTAATAGAGAGAAATAAAGTGTTACAGTGTGTGTGTGTGCCAGGATGTTTTTGTACAAGTTGGCACATGTGTTTTGGCCACACATAAATAGATGTGTGTGTGCGCTTGTATTTATGTGCACAGGTTTGCATGTGTTTGTCCTTTATACTTTAAATATGTGTCTGTGTGTGTGCGTGCTAGCTTGAATGTTTGTGTGGGTTTGTGTACAAGAGACTGTAGCATGTGTGTTCTGTTTACGGAAAATGGATGTGTGTGTGTGGTGTGCACCCAATTTGGATGTACATTATATGTGTGTGTGTGTTTGCACAAGTATTTATGGTCATCAACAAGCAAGATGAACAGATGTGTGTGTATGTGTACAGTACCTGCGTAGATGTGTGTTTAAAGCCATGCTACACAGAGGCTATCTGAACAGAAGAAAGGCTCTAAATGACCAGATGCTTTATGGGAGTTCTGTGCATCCACCATCCATTAGATGATCATGATGCCAGTGGTGACTCCAAAAATGGTGGATCTCTCCTCAAGGCCAAGCAAGGTCACCGTTATCTTTATGCAATCCTTCTGTGTATGGGTCACGTCAGCACCCTGCCCTTCCCTGTTCGATTCATCCTCTCACACGTACTCTGTCATCTCCCTGTGGTTCTGGCAGGAGCTACAGCTGTTGGCTCTGCTCGTCGGCACGGAAACTGGGCCAAAAACTTGGGGCTGTTCGCGGGGGTCATTTGTAATCTCCCGGGGTCGACGTGCAACCGCTGCTTACAATAACCGATCACTGAACGAGCCGACACCATTAACCCCGGTGGGTCAGGCCCTGATTAATGAGTGACTGACAGATCGAGTGCGTGGTTGTGTGTGTGTGTGTGTGTGTGTGAGAGAGAGAGAGAGAGAGAGAGAGTCTTTATTTACAGAAACCCTTCCGACAGCCGAAGCTTGTCTCCGCAGATGGGGTGATATTCACCAAGGTGATTCGTCTTGGACGAGAAACCAGTTTTGGTCAGGGAGAGGCATACTGGCTCTCCCCCTCTTCACCACCACCTATCAGATTTGAACTTACCTCTGCTAGACCCCGATGTTGTCGTTCCTCAGCCCCCCCCCCCCCGCTGTGCCAAATCCTCGCTGGTCTCTCGCGTGATGGATAGCATGTAGCAGCGCCTGGGGTTGTAATACAGCAGCGCAACGCCGCCGTTACTGTACACCTCTTCTTGGGAGCGTGGGGTAACAGGCTAAAGCTGCGGGCGCCGGGAAGCTAACCCGCTGCTTTTCTGCGACGAGACGTAAGCCATGTGCCGCAACGTGCGGTGAAACACGACCCCCTCGTTTCTCACACCGCTCTTTAGCTGTGGACGTGAGAACAGACGGCCTCCGAGCTACATATTCATCAGTGTCACCGTGTTGAAAGCTAAACCCGTTTTCTTTTTGTTTTTTTTAAAGCTAGATGTCTCTGTCAGCCAAATACCAGTAAATAATTATATCAAGGGCTTGATGACATGCAATAAAAAGGACAGTTTGCAGTTTATTTTCACACCCTTTTACATTTGACACCCTTATTCCTCCCGTTTGTTTTTTCATTGCTCAGGACAGGCGAGCAAGACTTTGAGTTGGCCATGTTTAGCTAATTGCTAAGTGTAGCGTCAAAAGAAGGGGCAAGGGGGTTAAGGTTGGAGTGGGGGTTCTTTTTAGAGATTGATCTTCGTGCCCCGGAGAAACCTGGGTGGTCTCAACAGGCAGGGTAGCGCGGTTCAATTAAGAACACGGCGGGCTTTGTTTGCAAAGTGCCGGAGAGAGTTTCCCGTTGAGGTTGTGAAACAGAGGCCCTAATTTGTCTGGTTAATGCTCTAATCCTGCTTCTGGAGACGGTCTGGGTTGTGTCTGCTTGCTGCAAAGCCTTCCAGGCCTGCTGTTGGAGGATGGGAAAATCATTTTTTATTAATCAGTTTAGCAAGGCTCATGAGGTTCTGCTGTAGAGAGCTTTCACAGTGAATGATGAGCTGGCCAAGACAATAGGTTTAGGACACACATTAGGACACATAATGATCCATCTTCGCTTCGGTACACAGGGTTCTTATACACACGCACACACACACACACACGCACACATGCGTCCAACCATACGCATACACGCAGCATTAACAAACAAACATGTTCACACATCGCCCTCAAATACACACGCACACACTTAAATACACACAATAATACAATACAAAAATATCACCTTGTGGAAAATTATCTTGAAAGAAACTGCTGCTAATCTTTATGAAAAATGATCTCATGTTTATAATCTATACAATAAGCCCACTATGTTCTCGATGCAGAGATGCTGCAGAAGATGTATTGGTTCATGCAAAGATTCCATACTGCTTGGGCTTGCTGTAATAGTCTGATTGCCTTGGCTGCTAGCATGTTGCAAGCTGTAGCACGCATGTAATAGTCTGATTGCCTTGGCTGCTAGCATGTTGCAAGCTGTAG
>JAODLL010041936.1:0-20816 GCA_026546735.1 Forbesichthys agassizii
TGTGTGTGTGTGTGAGAGAGAGAGAGAGAGAGAGAGAGAGAGAGAGAGAGAGAGAGAGAGAGAGAGAGAGAGAGAATTACATCCTGAGTGTGCCTGTGTGTCTGTGAATTCTGTGTGAATCTTGGGAGCTTCACATAAATCTCAGCACATATGGTACAAAAACAGAAACCATAAGCTGTCAGTCTGTCGTGTTTATCTTTCAGTCTATATGTCTGTCTCTACTGGTCTATATTGTGGCACGCATGTCTGTCTGCTTACCTGTCTGTCTAGCTCTGTTCCTGAGGCTTCTGGTCCCTCTGTTCTTACGCACAATGTTTTTCAGCAAATACAATGTAAATACTCCAATCAGATTCATGGTTAGCATTGGGAAAGATGATGTTAATAGTTTCAACTATTTAGATACATGGTTAGAACTTCTACTGAAGACAATGGCCACTGGAACAGACACGTGTCAATTGTAGCAGAAGTGGTAATCACTAGTAGAATTGACAAATATCACTTAAAATACTATAAACTATATAATATAACAATAGTATACTAACATCATACGATGAGGCCATGTCTTCTTTGTTATCAGTTGTTAATTTGGATGTCTAGCATTGGCCTCAATTGGAACATACACTACACTGCAAAAACTCCAACTAAGTGTGATAATCTTGTTTTTAGATTTCAAATCTAGTTGGACTGGCTTCTGGTATGAATGGCTTATCTAGTGACTTAAATGAAGTAAATCTGCACTTAATTTAAGAAATCTTATCAACAGAATTGGCTTGTTTTTAGCATAAGCAGGCTCATCACTAATATATTTGCACATATATTTGATAGGGCATTTTTTGCAGTGTAAAATATAAATAAACAAAGCCAATAACATGTAGTCGTACGGTGGAAGACATGACGCAGGTCCACACCTGTGTCATTACTGGCTGTGAGACAAAATGAGGTCATGAGATGGTGAAAATCGCGAGGGAAAAGTGGAACGATCAGTAGACAGGGCGTGTTAAAGATGGAGAATTCCGAGGGAAATAGTGACGTTATCAGTATTCTGAATGAGTCTTCCCCTCGGGCAGTTTTCATAAATATGTTATGTGTCAGTCTCTAGTATTCATACAGTGGCCTCCCTTGCGGGAAGGGTGTGGGGTTGGAGGTGGCTGGAGGATGACTGGGTCTTGGAGAACGCTATTGCCTTCCTCCTGAGGATGCACAGTGATAAAGAAGAGATGGGAACTCTGAATCAATAGAAAGCACATTAGTATGTGGGTCTCTCTTTTCCGGGAGGAAGTTAGTTAGACTAGCTGGGGCAGAGAGTGTATGGTGTGGCTACATTAGAATGACTTAATTTACCCAACAAATTCTATGTGTTTGTCTATAACACCTAATTCTAGTTCCAGTCTTCAAGACAAGACCACATTGCACACATAAAATAGACATTACACGTCGCATCATAATCCACATTGATACATAAAGGCAGGGTCATTTTCGAGAACGCTTGCTAATAATATCAACACATTGAAACACATTCTAAAGCAAAGTACTACGGCTTTGTAGACATGAGCAGTTTTTGCCACTTTGTTTATATTCCTTTTTGCGAGCCAGGGCTCTGTAGAGTATCAGATCATTTTTTTCAACACACACAGAGAACGGCAAACTAGCGAAATACAAGGAGATATTTGGTAAATTTGACAAACTGTGTATTAGCTTACAAATTATCTTGCAATAACTGATTATACCTTTAAGATACTCCATGTCTATGTTACTAATACATTCTCTCTAACAATCTTTTATCTTCTGTCTTAAAAATGATAATTCATATCTAAAAGATTAAGAACTTTGTAGGATATGTCGAGGTTCGAATTTTATCTTAATAAGTAATGAACGCTGTAATGCATAGTACATGTAAAACATGTTTACTAAATAATATGTAAATGTATAGCTAAAGTAGCCCCGATATGCTGCTATTTTAACATAATGTTTTTTGGATATAATATCTGGCTGAAATTGCTTGCTAAATACAGTAAACTAATATCCTATTTTACCAATGTATTTAGACACATTAATTAGAAGGTGCTGGATTATAGGCTAAATAATAGTTAGTACTTCTACTAGAGCACATACATAGTTAGTTCTACTGGAGGAGATAGCCCACATGGTTGATTGCAGCCCCTGCCCTCACTTCATCCACCAACATGAAAAAGAAATAGAAGCATTACATATAATAAATGTTATAAAAACTAAATGGAATGAGGAAGTTCAGTCAGTTCAGAAAGGTCAGTATAGTTTTATATATTGTAACATGTATAAATAAATGATAAGCTATATGATTTCCATCAGCACCGGTATCATTAAAATAACAGATAATATGGTTACTAAGCAACCAGATGACATGCTATTTTGATATTTTTTTAACACAGAGGTTGTGATAAAACACATATGCATACGCATATGCATTTCCATAATTTGATTGATATCAGTGCATGCATTCCGCAGGTGCTTGCTGGTATTGTATATCTTGGTTAACAGAATTTAAGCAGGATATACATATATACCATAACTACACTATTACACTTTTATATGATATACAGTAATAGTGTAATAGTTATATACATTAACATTCTGTCATGTTGCATTATCTCTGTAATATTAATTCGTATATCTCTCTCACCTTTCCTCTTCCTATTGCAATAGAGTTCAAAGCCACACCAAGTTTTAGCACAGAATAGCTACAGTAGCTGAAGTCATTATATAATTCATTGTGTATAAACATTCCATACTGTAGGTGAATAATGTACACCGCCTTCACAACCTATCCTGCAGCTCTTGTTGTTTGCCATCCTATTGCGGAGCCTTTATTATGTAGAAGCTGCAGAGGAGCGTAATGTTTTGTCGGACTGTTCAAAATGTGCAGGGTTTCCCTGAGGAGATAATGGAGTGAACCTTGAATGTAAAACTACAGGATGTCATGAGCAACTTCATCCACTCCAGATCTCTTCCCTAGCTCCATCAGTGACAGAATTAACTGCATTCACAGAGAAAAATACTGCTGTATACAATCACCATTCAGAGTGTTCTTTTCAGGTTTGGCAGACAGTCAACTTGAATGCTGGTCCCTAATCAGTTTAGTCTAGTTTATTAATTTTATTCAGATTCCAATTGGTTTATTTTCTAGTGAAAGAGGTGTAGAAAAGATTAGCGTTATTTGTGTGTGTGTGTGTGTGTGTGTGTGTGTGTGTGCGCGCGTACACGCACGTGTGCACGCGTGTGCGTGTGTATATGCACGTGTGTGTTATTGAAATACTTATACATTTCTGTAATAATCATAGCTACTCACCCTGATAGCAGACACACATTATATTCTGGGGTAGGATAGACTAATGGCCTGGTGTAGGTGTTCAAGTCCTACCTCAAAGGGCATGAGATAGCCCACCTGTGAAATGCCTAACCTCTATCTTCTCCTTGTAACGGTACTCACTGTAAATTGCTTTGGATACAAGTGTCTGCATAATGATGCACTTAGTCTTTATTTAATATTCCAAACATATATGGGGCTAGTTATGTCATTTAGCAGATGCTTTCATGCAAAGCAATTTACACCCATACCTCTACCATGTCCACTATGGAGTTAAATATTGACTCAACCATGCTAACTGTTGTTTTGGTGACTATAACATGACATAACATTTGGAATGGTCAGTTGTTCAGTTCACTTTAGAAGTGTACTATGTCTCAATGTAATTATGACTAGGTCTTGACTGGAACACTACTGTGTTTTGATTTGAAAATCTATGCTGTTGACTACATCAAATGCTGCACACATTCAAACATACGGTGATGATGTGATATTAGGACTTAGCATATTCTCTTACACACACCAATACACATACAAATGACAAACAAGCAATTCTGCATACGCACTTGCACGTGCACACTCACACACAGTGGTGTGTGTGTGTGCTGTATATTTGTGCATTTGAAGAGTGTGCAAAGAGTGTGTAATTGGCTTTCCAATTGCTACTGTATGGCCTACATATGATATGGTGCTATTACCATGCAACTTCTGCTAACTGGGAGTTTGCTAAATCCCAATCTAATTCCCCAGACTGAGCCTGGTGTGACCGTTTGGCCCAGGCTGATTTATATGATTGTGAGCACAGCTAGTAAAAGTGAGGGAAATAACTTGCAATCATTACAGTAATGTAATCCAGTGACCTACCCAGACTCCTATTTCACGTCTTTACAAATAAGGACTCCCAACCTGTCTGGGAAGAGATAGAGGAAGAAACTGTTAATAAATATTTCATGACTTTCATTATTGTATATTTATAGTGTGTCTGTGGCTCAGTAAATCTGTCGGTAAGCCTCGTGCAGCAAAACAGTCTTTAACCTAAGTAGTCTGGTGGCATAGAGGCGATGACTCGTCTGTTTTCTTGTCTATTGCTCCACCAAACAAAGACGAGAGCCGCATTACCTTGACATATCCTGAGTCGTGTTAGCTTATATAGTATATTATATAAGATAACAAGATTTAGAAACTCCATACCATTGAGCGGAGTTTGTTGATGGTAGCTTCAGAGTGTAAAAGAGTTAGGTAATATCAGCAGTATGATTTAGCAGTATGATTTAGCTAATTCATAAACAATGGAGTGTCTAATCATGCACATAGGATTGTTAAAGAGAATAGACACTGAGTTTCATATTTAAAAATGAATGCTGGCTTTGGGCTGGTAATGTTGATGATTTGAATATTTACAAAAGACCTTAAGAAATCTATGGACCTCCTGTATGGAATCGGTGACATATACTTTGTTCACTTGAACATTTCAACTAAATTAATCTAAGATGACTTGCCATATAACTAGTAGAACTTGACAAAGCTGCTTGTGTCATAGCTGCTTTGAAATTGGCATTTAAATCGCATGAGCTGTTCATTTATGGCAAATGGAAATGACAAAAGGGAAGTCCTCAATAGCAGATTGCTAAATGTGTGTGCAGTCATGTCCATAATGTGGCAGTGTAACACGATTTTTAAGAATAGAAAATTAAGAGAAATCCATGGCAGCGTTAAGCAATGAACTGAAACTTTACTCTTCTACCCAGCCAATTAATATCCATCTAAATATTCAAGATAGTGTTCCACCTCTAGTGGAGAAATACATAAATGGAAGAAGAACGGAAGGTCTTTCTTAAGATGACAGCTCTGATACAGATGGAAGTGAGAGGGCCGTGAACGCTGGTTTAATGTGAAGCCAGTAGTCGCAGGAAAATGGCACGTTTGCTCAACCCTCCGGGGACAAACAAAAGTAAACACGTTCATATAGGAAGCTGGACCTATGACCTGAACCTAGCAGACCAATGTGGGAGGTAATAATGGAGATTAACTTGTTGGTTTGAGGATGACAATGAAAAAAGGCCACGCACCTCAAACCTCCTCAGCAATTTCCAGGCAAGATTGCAGAGAAGTTAATATAGCTAATAGTATGAGTGCAATGTAAGGGTGCAATTGAAGTTCACTGGTATTTTCTCTTTCAGGGACAGACTCTCATTCGGTCTGAATATAGCTCATGTAATGAGCGGCTGATGTAATGGGACTCTTGGACAATTGCACAATCTATCTGGTGCATTTGGCTCGCACTTTTTTTTAAAAGGGCCATAAACATAGTTCTAGGTGCCGAGCTTGAATAGAGCTCAGGCTGAATTCAAGTGATTTCCCGCTATTACAAACAAACTATCTGGTGGCAGGCTTCGCTCACAAACAGCAAAGACATTATCCGTGTCTACATGCAGCTGGGTTTGAAGATCTTGTGGCCCATCATAAAGACTTCAGTACACGGGTCTGTTGGCATTCTGGGGTGATGGCAAGATGCTTTGAAGACAACACCAAGTGGCATTTCATATGTGAAGACACATAAAAACATGTAATTCTTTCCTATATTTTAACAATTGCAACAACAAAAAAGAAGAAGATTTGCAGCACAATATATAAAAGCAAATCCTGTATTCCAGAGTTTATATTTTTTTTACTTCAAAATATTACTATATATACAGTATAATGTTAGTATGTTTGGCAGTGTGACCTTTAATTTAATTTGTACCACTAATTTCTGTGAATGGTTAAATCTAATTTAATTTGTTTGACAGAGCCTTGACCCCAGACAACAACAATATCTTGTCAATGTGTGGAATCTGAGGGAGCACCCTATAGCATTGAAAGAATATGTTTTTTGTTTTATTAAGTTCAAATGTAATATATATAATAGATTTTGATACATACATTGTATAGATACATCCTTGCTGTATCTATACAGTGTATGTGACATGCTTAGGTAAAAATACCACATAGCACTGAAATAGACCCGTAGTAAAGCTGCTTTTAGAATACCTGCTTTCAGTGACTTTTGCTTTAATGAAAATGAGCAACTGCTCACTACCCCCCCCTTCAAATATGTGCTGAAGTATTAGGCTATGGCTTTGCAACTGTTGAGCTGTCAGAGACAATACTGCCTCTGACAGCCAAGCACACAGTTTGAACCAGTCCACCAGAAGCCCTTTTATATTTTCAAGTGTTTTCAAGTTGTTCATATTGTTCCGCCTTGCAACACCGTTCCGGCGATAGGGAATTGAAGGCGGACATCGTGAGAAAAGGTTGGCCAACTAGGGAACGATAGGGTTTGTCTGCCACTTTCAATACAGTAAGTACAAGTGGTACTCTTGACTCTCAGCCTCCGAAAAACACTGCATATTTTATTTCTGGGAATGTCTGTTATTTGCAACTGATTGACTTGGTGCTTGGAGCCACACTGGGTTTGCAAAAGTTGTCTAACCAAGGCAGCAGCGAGACACCAAAGCACGGCCGTACACACAAGTGCTTTTGAAAACTTTTGGGGAAACCGAGTGGATATACAGCTCAATGAACTGCTGTGCTGGAAAAAATTACTGAAAAGACTCAAGATACATATATCTGTGATGCAATGCCCAGTTAAACTGCATAATGTTTTTTCTAACCCTGGCATCATAAAGTAGTAAGGCCTACGTTGATTCAGGTAGGACAGCACTGTGCCATTGTTCCAGACAGTTTCCCCAGTCATTGTTCCCTAATGTTGATTGTGGAGGTCATGACGTCGCTGCCCTGCTAGGAGCTAGCGTTAGGCCTGCTAGCTCCTAGCTAGGTCTTGTGTCACATACCCATACATAGGTACTGATATGTATGAAGTGCCAAATGTATTTTAATGTTTTGATGTTGTGATGAATATTTGATGTTTTAATGTTCTGAATACATATGCACTTGGATACACCTATGGACACCTGAGCGGGACTAGCAATCATAAGTGCAGGGAAGAAGCCGTGCGATTGGTTGAAAGTTAAAAAATGTTAATGGGCCGACTATGAAAGGGAAGTATTATTGATAATAGTTGGTGAACAGGGGGAGAGTCTTAAGACGCAATTAAAGACTTTGTTATCGCAGGACTGGAGGAGTACGACGTTGAAGTGGGTGGAGAGAGGGGTGTCAGCGGAGACCCTGGACAATTTCTGCCGTTTCATGTATTGGGAGTAGAGGCCTCGGACTTCCCTCACAAAAAATAAACAACCAGAAACAAAACCACCTCATATTGATGGGTTGGAATCCACCTACTGAAGTTTTGCCAGGACAAATGGGTTTGTTTGGTAAACAGTCAGACGGACTTATAAGGTGAACTGGACATAGTTGGCGGCCGACTGAACTCTTCTCTTTGTTTTGTGTGTATGTGTGTGTATAACTTAGCCTGCTAGCTAATTTGTAGGGCCTAACATTTGTTACATGCATAGGCCTTGATATGATTGCCTTAGACTTTTCATTAGCCTGTTTCTATCATTCACTTTATTAAGTATTGCTGTGTATTATGTATTGCATGACATATTCTGTGCAAAATAAGGCAGCAGAGTTGTGGGTTGCAGTGATGGCTATTAGCTACACTTGTTTAGCCTTATTTGGCCCAAGGTCCATCTGGTATCAACCCTTGCTGAAACATTATCTGGGAGCTATACGTGGTACATGGGCTTGTCCCCTTTAATTATATGGAATAAGATTATTACTATTTGGTGTCTGTGTCCCTGAGAGGTTTCTCTTCTGGTGTATTGTGACACTTTCACCTCTGCCAGCCTGCCCCGCTGTTGAGCTTCAGACATTACAGCAGCCTTAGCCGGCCACATTCCATGCTGGGCCTCATCTGATGTTGCAGCTGCCTTTGCCGGTCTCCTCCGCAATGCTGGGCCTCCACCGCAGCGGCTTCTGCCTGTCCTGTCTGCCGCGGTTGCTGTTGCAGCCGACTCCTCCTCTGGTCCCGCCTTCAGTGTCGGCTCCTCCTCCAGAGTTTGGGTCCTCTAGGATCCACCCTTTGTGGAGGCGGGGTTCTGTCATGGTTCCTTTGTTTTTTCCTGGTTCCCCAGTCCATGGCTGCATCCGAATACCCGTACTTGTCTACTATATAGTAGGTAAAAAGCAGAACGTCACAATTAGTAGTATGCCCGAATACTCAGTAAGCAGTTGGTAGTAGTCGAATAGCGTAATACCTCCGTAGTGTACAAACGTTTCACACTACACTATCCCATAAGTCAGTTGGGCACTATTTAGAAAAAAAATCGAAGAAGAAAAATAGCGGTAAATTAAAGATAACATGACGGGAGCAATCAGCGAAGGTGCGGCGATGTAAATGTAAGTATCATAATCATACTATCACTCCAAAGTAAAGACAATTTAATATGAGTAGATATAAAGTCGTTTTGGTTTTTATATGTTGCTATTAGGGTGAGTTTTCGCAGCAAACATCCGGGTCAAAGGACAGGTGAGATGGCAGTTGAGTATATGCAAATTGTGTCCCTACTACTCGCTCGCTTACTCATAGCACGTACTAGACTAACGGTTGGGTAGTCTATACTGAGTATTCGGATGCAGCCCATGTGACACTGCCCTCATGTTGATTGTGTATTGCTTTCACCTGTTCTGTATTCTGCCCTGTCTACTCATGGGGCTTGTTTTCCTGTATTTAGTCTTTTTGTTTTTATTGTGTTTGTCACATCGTTGTCTTATGTTCAGCGTATGTGTTCCTGCCTTCTGTTCCTCGTGTTTGTGAATTAAACTCCTGAGAATTCAACTATGTCGTGCGTTTGGGTCCTTACCGCCTCCTCACCTTCACACACTGAAGGCCTAGGTGTTAAATGCATGAGTGTGTTTAGATAACCAGCCATGTGTATCCACAAGCACACATTGTTTCATGAATGAAGGCTAGGTACTATAGCACAACATTGCAGCTGTACTTGTTTGCTACCATAGGATTTTGAGGCAGAATAGCTATACTGCAAGCATTTTGACCAATGTAACACAATTAGTGTTTATTCGGTTAAACAAGGAACTGTAAAGTTAAACAAAGCTATATCTTTGCTAATATCAGACATTTGATGTTTTTGTTCAATATTACTGATCACTGAGCCAGAAAAAGCAGCTGTAACTCACGCCTCAGCGGACGGTAACCAGTTTTCAGCAGGGGATGAATTTTTGATATGACACCACCTGTACATGTCAGTCTTTATCAATGGCTGAGGTTGTGTAAATCAACACAACAGTCTAGTTTGGTAGGACATTTCTAAACAGCTAACTTTTAACTGAACAACTGTAGCCTACATGAATCTAATGTAGGTGTTGTTGTGCATGTCACGCTCTTGATATGCTGCTGAATGTCGCAGACAACCTACTGTAGATGACTTGAGTTGTGTTTCCGGTAGCCTACCAGTTATCAAAAGCTAGGTTTACAGATTGGGTCATTAAACTTTAGGTAGATGGCTATGGACAGTTATATACTGATAGGGGTGTTACCATATTAACTTTGAGGAGCTTTTATAGTATGGAGAAAGCATGCCCTGTCACTAGCATAAGGTATGTTTTGCATGCTGGAAGCAGCATCCCATGATAGATTAGATTGTATTGTCATTTTACAACATTGCACAACAAGATTTATGTACATCCTCTGCAGTGTAACATAAATATAATATATAGTAATAAAAAAGTGATATATAACAATACAACATAATAGTATAGCAGCATAATCCATACAAAGCAGATCCCTACAGACATAAAACAACCATCCACCCATCTTTCTCTTCTGCTGATTGCTGGTGTGCTGGTATACCAGCTAGACCAGCACACCAGCACCCCTACCTTACCAGTATGAACCAGCACTACACCAGCATTAACCAGTGTGACCCAGACTGGACCAGCATGGAATTAATCTGTTTCTCTGCCAATTTTCCATTTATAGCTATTACAGACCGGGAAGGTAACAATCCACCAACATTTTTCTTAAAACAAGAAAAAATATTTGTTTATCATGGAATGACTCCTTTAAATTTTTGTTTTATATCGAAAATATAATATATGTTCAACTTCGTCTGGCACACAAAGTAA
Source organism: Forbesichthys agassizii (assembly GCA_026546735.1). Taxonomy (NCBI): domain Eukaryota; kingdom Metazoa; phylum Chordata; class Actinopteri; order Percopsiformes; family Amblyopsidae; genus Forbesichthys; species Forbesichthys agassizii. Next base: position 10,430 of record JAODLL010041936.1, read on the forward strand.
CAGAAATGTTCCTTTGATTAGGAACAACAATAAAACAATAATGCACATTTGAACACATTTAAATCCCTTCCCCGTCCCACATCACCAAAAGACTTGCAAGTTTTCCCGGGCCAGTGGACTTTGTAATGTCGACCTGACGGGAGTAGGTATTGATGAAGGGGGTGTCAGGGGTCTTGCTTGATCAGCGCAGCTATCCTGATTACTTTACGGGTGCACAGTTCATACTGGCCTGATTAGTTAAGCAGGAGAGGTACAGGATGAGATGTTGAAGGTACACCAAGGTACCAATTAGTGTCCTGTAAAATGCCTTTACCGACAATAAATGTCCTGAGCTTCCTCACCATATGGAGGTGATCAGCGTCAGACTGGGACTGAAAAACGGCCCGGAACTTTGAAGCCGACCGGCCCGAGAACCATCTAGAGTAGACCTTGTTGGCAAATACAAATAACACACCATCCACTATAATAAACTACGATGCAGTAGTTTATTTAATTTTCTAGATAGCCTGGCCCTTTCTATTGGCCTTTTATTTGTTTTTACATATACATTTACTGTACAGTACATTAAAAACCAGCTGGGGTGAATCTATCAGACCTTTAGGGGAATATGACAATATGACATACTATACAAAGTGTGCCTCAGCACCAATAAAAAGAGTTTAACGCCAACGCCAAGAACTGAATCATATTAGCTAGGCTATTAACCTTCCAACTCTAGCTAACAGGGGTAAACTTTAGAAAAATGAAAACAATAGCTATTGTTGGGATGTTTGAATTAGGCCTATCTAAACGTAGAAAATGTTGCTCCTTGTCTCTTGTAGGCTATAGCCCGTATATGCGTCTCCGTGCTGCTGACTGTCAGTTGGCTTGGAGTGCAGCATAGACCTGTGAGTTCTGTCTTTTAAATTTGACAATAAAGCTTGAAGTGCTGGTCTTTTTTAATTTTTTACACACGTATCTATTTGATGCACTTGATTTATTTGGATAAGAAACTAAAATGAAAAAAACGTCTCATACACCACCTTGCATTTGATTCTATTGTGTGAAAGGTCTTGGGGCAATCAGATCTCTGCATTAACAAGGATCAGTCCAAGATAGGAGGGGCCGCTCGTATCTCCCCTCAATATTGAAAATATTCATTTTGTCCCAGTCTGACAAACACACAGAGACAGCGATGCGGCCAGCCGGCCGGCCGTCACACAATGTAGAGTTAAACATTAGAAATTCAAACATAAAAACTCTTTGACCACTGGCCCGTCTGGCCTGAAATGGACTGGCTCTTCTGGAATACTCCCGAACATCCCGATGGCCAGGAGTCCCATGGTCCCTGGAGGTGATTGCCTTTCTTGCACTCATCGTCAGTGTGCTGGGAAATGTTTTATCCTACCGGGAGGCCTTCAATACTGATGGGTTAGAGAAAAGGTCGTTGTTTTGTGTCTGGTTGATCTTTGCTCCCACAGCACATGCATCTCCCTTGGCAATGCATAGTGATGTGTAGCACAAGGGATGCTTCCCTGAAGTACCCACACCGGGTTGCTTCCTGGCTGATGGTATTCAGACATTGCACTGGTACCAGCCAGGCGGGCCACTAGGGCCATGTTATCCAGCTACTTTAAAAGTGTCATTGCTTCACTGCTGCATGAAATGTTGCTGTAGTGTAAACAGAGAGGAGAATGGGGAATGGAATGTAACCTTGGGGGAGAATTCATGGTGCTTGGAGCAACTTGGTTGCTCTCATTGATATGTGTGTTGCCCACTTGTTGTGGGTAGCCTAGCCCAACCCCAAATGATGTGTGACAGATGGATGTCACAGCGCTGGTTTCCCAGTGAAGGCAAGCTCCTCGATCCAGGCATTTGTGTGATAGGTTGAGCCTGTTTAGGAAAGCTTTTAACCTGACAAAGGTTGTCAACTGGTGCTTGTGTGAGTAGCGATGATGTGTGTGTGTGTGTGGGGGGGGGAGCGCATTTTTTTTCTCTGTTCCTAAAGGAGGACAGCTGACAGAGGCAGAGGGAAACAGACAAATGCCTTTTTACTGTAGCATCCAAATCAGATATTTCATTTTCAGCTTCACCTCCTTTCGTTTTACATCATGCTGAGAGCAGTCTGTACTTTACAACAGAATGCTGAACTGTGTTTTTTAAATATATCCATAATAGAAATGTGGAAAATTAATATGCAGTATGTACACTGTAGATAACACACATTTACTGTATATAATGTGTGTGTGTGAGAGAGAGAGCGAGAGAGAGAGAGATCAAACCCTTCCATTATTGTACATGTAGTGAGGCTAATTTAAATTAACAAATTGCCTGAAAGTGATATTGCATTGTCAGAACAGAAGATGATGTACCTTCTTACTATTTAAAATGTTCAGCAGCCTCAACATGACATTCAATCCATCATTTTACTTACGACAACAAGGCAATGAAAGACAGCAGAACAACATTAAATTGGAATCATGTCTTTTAAAAGCATCTTTCCATCCAATATTATAATCAACCTCTGTGGTAATGATCACTGAGACAACAGGCACACACAAACCAGACATGTAGCAGCTCACAATAAACGACAGAAATAAAACTGCCCTCGCATATCACTCTGTTTACAGCTACGCTGTGGCTGAATGGCTTACTAAATAAAACCTTCAGCTGCATAAAGCGTTTTTATAAAACAGGACTCATAGTCATCAGCTGTGTCCTTGACTGCAGTTTGGCCTGCTGGATGTGTTGGTATAGCTTTAGGCACAGTAAGCATTACACGTTTTGCTTTGACATGAAAAAACCTCTGAAGTGCCCTTTACTTTACGTTAATAAGCCTGTACTTGAAAGCGAAGGGGATATAGCATCACCTAAATTCCAGTGTTCTCAATGTCAATCTAACTTTTATGAAACTAGTATGTGTTGGCAAAATAGCCTCCTTTCTACCGTGCAATAAATTGACAAAAAATATTACATCACTTGAAATAACCTGATATTTCAGTTTAAATAACATCTTTAACAGTTGTATACATAAATTAAAAATAATGTCCTGTCTTTACAATGTAAAGTAAGACAAGATCTCCATATGGCTGTGCCAAGGGATCGCAGCACACACACACGCACACAGACACACACACACGCACACACACGCATGCGCACACACACACCTCATGCATTTGAATGAAGTAGGCTGTGCGCATCATTTTAAAACCCTACCTGCATCTCTTGTATGCATGAGTCGAAAACAAATGGAGTCAGCAATGATTTTCTCCATGCATGTCAAGAAGCAAACACCAATGAGTATGACCTCATTCAAGCACATTGCATGGAAACGCACAAACGCATTCACATTTGACCACGTGGTCACAGTTCATGGCACCGCTGGCTGTGGACGGTAGGCCAACTACGTGTCCTTTTGTCCTAATCAATCCATCCCTGTTTACGTTGACGACACCCGGGACACGCCACGAATGTCTATCCGTTAAGACTTCCTTCCTGCTCTCCTTAAGTGTATAGCTACCGTGGTGAATGATGGCTCAGACAAATCAATTCTATTTAGATAAGCATGCCTCCAGAGGCTCCAGGAAGAGCCCGGTAGCTTCCAGAGAACCAAGGTTGTTCTTATTCAGGCTTCTATCCAATTTAATATTTCTCAGGTCAGGAGACGGTAAAAGTTTACGACGGGCTTTGTTCTCCTCCTGGCGTGGTTACCTGTGCATTCGCCTCTAGAACAGCACTGTACGAGAGTGCATTATCAAAATGTAATACTTTTTATTACATTTGCCGGACGATACGGACATCTATTTAATATATAATGTACTTTAAAAGTACCAAGTACCAACATAAAGACTGTCAACGTGATATTGAACTTTGATTTTAAAGCTTCCCTATCTCAATATGACATCTAAGATGAAATATTACAGAGGTACTTAATGGTCAAATTTACCACGAACATATTCCCGTCTAAGTACCCAAGAACAAAGCACTGAACCTTCAACACCCGAGGGGACACTGCTATTTAGAGATAATGTTCTCTGACCTCAATGTTGAGAAGGGAATATAATGTGTTGCGCATCGAGAGGATTATGATACGTGCACATTTCCCACCATTTCATATACACTGCTTTAGAGTGTGAAGGTCATAAGTGATTGAGATAAACTGTCTTATCTGTTCTCAGGTTACAGGCAGGTGCTCCCAGGCAAAGTCAGTATGTGTTAAATAAATAATTCATTTTTATTAAAGGAAAGTTTTAATTCAAACAACAAATATAATCAATAAGTCAAACCAGGGTTTTATTCCATTATTAATGTTTTATTTGCCATTAAGACTTCAGACGTTTAGTAGATATGCCATGTTATAAAGCAAATATAATCATTGTGACAAAATCCATTACAATTGTACGGTTGATCTGCACACATTTAGAGAAATAATCCATATTTCCTATTAGTGAATATATGATCTAATAGCCCCATCTGGTGGTATGGTAGCAGAGGTACCAGCATGGTAAATTGCCAAAGGCAATCCATTTTAGAGATTTGATTTCCTTCGGATTCATTTTTGTTTAATTCCAGTAAATAAATTAAATCTCCCCATGTATTCTGTCATAGTTACAGAAGTCGCCATAAAAAGAAAATCACATTAGGCTCAGTAATGAATTGGGAGAAAACTGTAAAGGTAAACTGAAAAAAACTATTACAAATACTGTATTTCTGGGCACCCTGAGAAAACATGAGAAAAACACATTAGGCTACACCAATACACAAAATAAACTAAGCACTGCAGTTCAACTTTATAATGCTCCGTGAAAAGTCTGTAGACTTAATTATTATTTAGTGACAAAAACATGATTCACTCAAACTCAAACTGCATGTGAGAAGGTGTTTCTCTGACCAAATCCCCGTGTTAAACTGCTACATAGACATTTCAAGTACAAAGCAAACCCATTTCCATTCACAGGGGGGGCCTGTGTTCAAAGCACTAATTATACACTCCTTTCATTATGCCACGCCAGTGACTGCTAAGTCTGGTTCTAACAGCGGAACGCTCACTTGTGCTTCGGCGCGCTCAGAGCAGTGGTGGACAGACACCGGGATGCTACAACTAGCTTCTGACATGTGAACCTTACACTCCTGTCTCTCCGCCGAACCGGGCAGACAAATAGCCTGTCTCTGCCCGCCGCTAGCGGACGCGGGATTAGCTTCTGCAGGCAGGCCCTCTCCCGGAGGCAGCCCCACCCCGGCCTCCCCCGGTGGGGTCCGGCAGTTCATGATGAGGGGAGGCAGCGGGATGTTCCTCGCAAGATCCTCCATGTGCCGGGCGAACTCTAGGGTCTTGAACTGCGTGACCTTGGCCAGCTCCAAGGTCTTGGCCGAGGTGATGATGGGGATCCTCTTGGCCACCTCGAACGCCTGCTGGAGCTTCTCGGCACCTTCGGTGCGAAAGAACTCGTTGATGGCACGCTCTGTCTTTTTCAGGTGACTGCTGACCATGCACAGGCGAGCCGCGTTGAGCACCATGGTTATGGTGAACGTCACCAAGCAGACGATGACGTAGTAAAGGCCAAGGCCGCCCGTGCCGTAGGCAACGCGTAGCGTGATGGTGTCATTCCAGGGACCGGCTGAGCCATGGGAGATGCAGGTGTACCGGCCTCGGTCCTCGAAAGATACCCAGGTGATGTTGAGGACCCCTTTACTGTCAATCAGCCACTTTCCACCTTAGTGAGGGAACATTTCAAATGTATAGTCAGCTATTGTCAGCTAATACACCTTTTGTTAAATTCACTAGATATCTCCTTACATTTAGCCATCTTATCACTCACAACAACAATGCTCTGCTTCGCAATGTGGGAATTTGAGCTTGAAATTAGCAAGCAGTCTTGAGAAATACTAACCCTGCTTTTAAACAATATTAAAAGAAGAAACTTTTTATTTTATATTAATTTGAAAAAGATTAAACATTACAAAAAGGAAGGGAGTATGTGCATACAACCTCCATTTACTGTATTTCAGTCTTGTCTCATCTCTGGCAGAGACCAAGTAATGCACAAGAGGGAGCCACAGTCATGAGTTTTCAGGTGCGGGATGAATTGTTTGTCCTTTTGACAGTTTTCAACAAAAAAAAAGCGTTGTATCTTGAATGGACACAAAATAATGTCTGGTTTCCTCTTTAATGAATACTGCAGGAACAGCAAGTCAATTAATTATGACTATTTAATATTTTAGTAACAGACCACAATTACTATAATTACTGAGGCCTAGTGAAATATATTTTCAGGACCTTAACAGCATTATTTCATTTTAGAAATGTCAGCTTTTTCTGTATTGTGTGTATTGTGGTTATCCCTAAAATGAACAGCTTTGATGTATGTAATGGAAATGGTTGGTAGTTATCATTTGCATGTGATGCTATCCACCACAATGTTTATTTATTTATTTATTTAGGTCATAGAGAAACGCAATTCCTGCATAAGCCACAGTGGGTTCAGAAAACTAAAGATATTTAACGACGAGGATGGGATTCGAACCCACGCGTGCAGAGCACAATGGATTAGCAGTCCATCGCCTTAACCACTCGGCCACCTCGTCTCCTGACAATATTTGTCCTGTGTCCTTTACGTACCAGTCTCTTCATTCAGTAACAGCCCTTTGGAGTTGTACCACCGGATATCCTCGTTTAAGATCGTAACATTACAGTCAATCAGCGCGCTGGAGCCCTCCATCGCCACCATGCTCCGGCGCACATGAAGACCCGCCAGCCGCTCGACGGTCACGTGTGATCCATTCCTGGTGCCACCAGCGACGGTCTGACCGCAGATCAGGACGGTTACCGAGAGCCGAAGGATTCTTTGGAGAAAGTTGTCTGTCATCGGCCCTTTCATTTCACACGTCAAGAGCGCCTCAAATGATCAAATCCCACAAACCTGTAAAACAGGAGTTGCATACAGTTAGGCTAAACGTATGTGTATCCTGACGGCATACAAAACTGATATCTACTTATATGGATTTAGCCCTGTGTCTGATGGTCGTGCACCGACGTACAACACATTACATTTAGCCTATCTTAGATGCGACATAAAGACTGGCCTACGTTTTAAATGTTACAAACTGCCAAATGTTCAATTGGAAATTACAGCACCCACCTGTTGCCGGACGAAATGTATATAGGCCTATACTTGCTAAGAACATGAATACATTTTACCATTTAAATTACGTCTAATCGTAAATCGCAATCGAATTTATACTTTTACAAAACCCAAACTAGCGAAAGAATAGGCATATTAACCAATCCCAGACGCGACCTTTCCTCTACTTGTGCGGACTTGTTCCTTGTTCACCTAACAACCAGTGGGCGTGGTTATAAAACGAATTGAATCGCCTTGCATTGTTTTGTGTTGATGAATTGTACAGTAGTGTCAGTACAGTATTACACAACTGTAGGGATCCACATTGATATTTAATACATGTTTGATATATAACCATCCATGTAGCCATATATTGCTTCCAAAACAAGATTATTACGTTAACTGAACATTTTCTTTCTATGTACGTTTCACAAATGCCTATGTAAATGTAAATTTATTGTGATTTCAATATTTTTCTATATTTTCTTAATTAAAATGATGTTCCGTTACTTGTCAGTAGAGGTCAGTATGTTCACTAGTGTGGGAAAAAGTGCGGCGTCATAAAAACAGCAGAACAAGATTTTGATAATAACATATCTGACGTGGCTGATCCAGATCCTCACAAATATACAGTATTTAAGTTATTTACTGTTGCTGAGAGGTATGTAATATCTATACTCTGTGATCATATTTAATTAAACTTACATTTTCACAAAATTGTGATAAGAAAAACTCGTACAGTCAGTTAGCAGAAAGGGTTTAGCCTCTTCTGCTCCCAATGGTACCGTACGGTACTGGTAGTGTACACTACGGTAGCCTACAGTATAGACTACTGTACAACCTGCTGTATTGTTATTTAACTAAAGTAACTAGTAAATATGAGAGCAATAGCTGTGATATAATGTAATACATTTTAGATGAGTATGTATTCAAGAAATTCATATATTGGAAATTAGAGTCAATCATGGAAGTGTAATAGTCAGTTTAGGCTGCACTGATACAATTTTTTATAGGAACAGGAACAGCTAGCAACAGGTTCTCATCGTAACTTAATAGGAGTACTCATTTAAATGTATATAACAATTAATAAACACAATAACACAAACACTTTTGTGTTGTTTGTTTTGTGTAATTCCTGTCAGGTATGTGCACGGTAAACTAGGATTTTGAACATGGACTCTCCCACAGAGCCAGCAGGGAGTTCTGGCAAAGAGGAGAAGGACATCTCTCCAGAGAGAATACCAGACAGCTCCTCACCTAGGTCACTAATGTGAATGAAAATACATTAACTTAAAGTGTTAAAATAATACAAGTGTATTATTTTGATGATGGAAAACAAACATGTTCTGACTGTAGCATACCAAAACATCTTGAAATTGAACCTTGATTTCTCTTTTTAGGTTTAAATAGTTAACTCAATTTAGATACAGCATTATTTGGACATAAATACTGATCAGTATAACATCAGCTGATGTTATGTTGATCTGTCCTGGAACACAACTTGAGACACATATGCCCCATTTTAAACTTCCACAATAAGGATCAGTTGAAGAAATATGGAACAAGTTAGAAAATAAACTATTTAGCAAAGTTTTATTTTCAACTTCAGTTGAATTCCACAGTAACTCTACCAAATATAATCAGTACTATACAATAATACAAATGCAAAAAGACACACTGCTCCAACCCTCCAATTCACCAACCAACACTGTCTTCAGTTCTCCAGACATCTCAACAGATGTCGCACCGACAAGAAAAGCCCGGAGAAGACCAGATGTTAAAGCTGAGCCAGAGGTTCAGGAAACGCAGGAGGCTGTTAAAGTAGAGGAGCAACCAGCCAAGGTACATGGATAGTACTGCCCTTTATTTAACTATTTTACCTTCACTGTTAGAGTTTGGTGTCTGGATAACAATGCTCTCAATTATATGTACAATTGGTACTACTTGAGCCTTGTGATTATAAGGAAACATCAAAGGTCCCGTATTCCATTTTCTATTGAATATTGTATGACATACTTTTTGTTATGTGTGTATTCCTTCTTACTTATCATTATCAAATCTAACACTACTAGGAGAAATTCAATAGCCTTCCCATTAAATAATAAACTACATAATGCAAATACATTCAAATTAATACAAATGTAATTATTTTTTATTCATTAATTTAGTAGAATACAGTGGCTATATGAACTAAATTGTGCACCCTTAATTGGTATTCTGTTTAGTTTTTTCTTGAGTTTAACAATCGGTGTGTTATTCGTTGAGAAATCTGTCTAATCTGGTGTCTATAGGATCTCCCACACCCTGTAGCATGGGGTCAAAGATCAAATCAATGTAGACTTCACGATACTGTAGGTCCAAGAGTCATCTCTTTACTACTCTCGTTCTATCTTAATTAATTATTTTGTTCTGCTAATGAAAACAGGAAGTCACAAGTGAATTGTTCAGAAAAGCATTGTCTTCAAATTACACATAATATTTCTTAACAAAACTTTTTAAAATATATATATATTCAAGATGGTAACATGATAATTGCCCTTTTCTCTCCCTTTCGGTGTGTCTGTCTTTCCCTGCCATCCAGACATCCACTCAGTCTACTGTTGCCCAGGGTGGATGGGGTTACTGGGGCAACTGGGGAAAATCTTTCTTATCTACCGCTACAGCTACTGTGGCAACTGTGGGTGAGTTCTTTCCTCCAAAGGTTTCCATTCTCTCTACAGAGGTTGGTCTTTAACACCCATAAGGAAGACATTTGGCTTCCAACATATTGTTTAAAGTAAGTTGGTTGTAAAAATACAACTAAATGTTACTTAATACCCGTTATTTATATAGTCCTTTGTTAATACCACATGCATTTCAGCAGAGCTGCTTGAAGTCTTTATACGTAATAACGTATAATTATACGTTATTATCGTGGCACATTTATGTACAATGATACGATCACAGAGCACTGCGGTTCATGTGTAGGTTAATTAGCCTATAATGTCTATGTTCAGGCCAAGGCATCACCCAGGCCATAGAGAAGGCAGAGACATCTTTGGGAATCCCCAGCCCTACTGAATTGTCAGCGCAAGAGGAGGAGGATGACAGGACACGTCATCAAGGTAACGATGAAGCCTCTCTATTCTGTTGTTCTGAGCGTGTGTATGGAGTGACCATAGTTCCATAGTTCTATATATATTCCTATACCACTCTATAGAATATAGATATTCATGTACAGTTGCAAGAAAAAGTATGTGAACCCCTTGGGATTACGTGGAGTTTTGCATGAATTGGTCATAAAATGT
>JAODLL010041946.1:0-19235 GCA_026546735.1 Forbesichthys agassizii
AGAGGAGACAGACCGCTTAGAGAGTCCTCAATAGAACTCTATGGGAGAAGTACCAGAGACATTATATAGAGGAGACACAAACAGATCCATTCTGTTTCAATGTCCTGACAGGTCAGACCAATAAGGAAAGAGACCAGAAAACACATAGTGTATCGAGGAACACGGTGTAATGAATGCAGATTCAGATTCTTCCATTGTTGTATACGTATATTCTGAGACCATCTTAACCCGGCCCCCTCTGAAATTTCAGCAATGCTGGAGAAAGTGTTAACATTTGAACTCAAATAAAATGATAGGGTGCTCAGACATTCACTGAATTTGACAAAAAGTGTTTACATGAACAAAGTGGTCCATATTTGTATTATAGTCTCTGCTAAATTATCCAATTAAAGACGAGTCAGTCATTCTCGAGAACGCTTGCTAAATTTGAGCCCACGTCTATACAATATTCCACATTGAAACGCATTGTGAAGCAAAGCATAGTGCTCCTTCTTTGTTGATGTGAGCGGTGTTCCTCACTTTGTTTATGTTCCTATTTACGGAGCTTAAAAAAATCTACGCTAATGATAGCAAAATGGAAGGAGATATTGTGGTTTCCCAATCAGCGTCGTGTTTATAGCTATATGGGCGTGGTTTCCCAATCAGCGTCGTGTTTATAGCTATATGGGCGTGGTTTCCCAATCAGCGTCGTGTTTATAGCTATATGGGCATGGTTTCCCATCAGCGTAGTGTTTATAGCTATATGGGCGTGGTTTACCAATCAGCATCGTGTTTATAGCTATATGGGCGTGGTTTACCAATCAGCATCGTGTTTATAGCTATATGGGCGTGGTTTACCAATCAGCATCGTGTTTATAGCTATATGGGCGTGGTTTCCCATCAGCGTCGTGTTTATAGCTATATGGGCGTGGTTTCCCATCAGCGTCGTGTTTATAGCTATATGGACGTGGTTTAGGTGTGCTGACAGCGAAAACAACCAGATGGTTCATCCAATCAACTGCCAAGTATTTTTGAAAGTACAGTCATTCACAAACAGTTTCAATGTACAGCTCCCCAGATGGACTTGTGACAACAATTCCTCTGGCATGTCAGGTTAGCCATACACACGCACACATATCTGTGAGAGCATAGAACATTACAAAGGAGCGTAAGAGTGTATTGTCATTCTGTACTCCACTATAGATTGACAGTAGACAATAGTTGATTGCTGCTAAATTAATGTATCGTATAGAGCAGTGGTTCCCAACCTGGGGTCCACACCCCTATAAGTGGGGCGCTAGAGTTCATGGGGGAACGCTTGATCTAATTTTCAGGCCAATCTAAAATCAATAGTCTATTAATGGCAGAGAAACGTTTAAGCAGTAGGCTAATTCTTCTTCAAATACATCCACCGACATCAGATAAGTATTTGCAAGAGTAGGCAGTGATTTACAATGAGCCTCGGAGGAATCATTTGATTGTTTGCTACTAATTGCCAAGGCTAAAAAGCCATATAATAACCACTGGTATAGAGCACTTTTAAGCTAACATTTACACATTAACATACCGGCTATATGTTACCTCACAACACAGTTATAGCATAATGGCATTAAATTATCCACTATAGCATTAACATACTGTACATATGGCTATATTACCATAAATAATACGTGCTGGCATGGTGGTTATGCGTGTTCACTCTCCATTCACTGCCTGTCTGCCCTTCTCTCTTTCGCGTGGCAGATTTCCATGCCAATTTAAACACACGCACGCACAGTGATGACATGGCAATAACAGTGTTTTGTGTGTGTAGACATTTAGTGTCTACAGCTGAATCGAATTTGTAGTGCTATATTGCAACAATAAATATACGTATATACTATATCTGATTAGAGCATAAATAAATAAATAAATACAATTTTAAAGATAAAGTGCATGCTCAAAATCGGACACAGAATTGGCCAGTAAACACAGTGTCGGTCACAGAGAAAGAGGTGTTACCACAGGTCCAGAATGTACTTGTTCTCTGGACCAGATTTCATCCATCTTCCGCAGTAGTACACAAGTAAGTTGGTTATGTGCCTGCAACAGTAGGGTGCACTCAGCGGGAACTGGGGCACCGCATGAATAAGGCAACTATAAATGTAAAACAGGTCTTTGAAATGCGTGTACGCTGCAGAATATAGGCAACATGAATAATGAAGCGGCTTTTAGGGATGTACTTTGAAAAGCGCTACATAAGTTGACTTTTTTATTATTATTATTATTATTATTATTATTATTATTGTTATTATTATTATCATTATAGCAGCATCTAAATGACACAGTGTAGCTCTTTTACGTTATGAATTCTAATGATAAACCACAGACCTACACAAATACTAAACTAATAATACATTGATAATATATTATGTATATTGTCTACACATGTAATACAACAAACAGAAAAGACTAAACCAATGTGGCTTGTTGAACAATTGGTTTGTTCGACATATGTTCCCTGCAGGGGATACATTGATCCACTATGCCCCCCACCCCACCCCCCCCCCCCCCCCTCATCAATGCTGGTCTGTAGCATCTGTTGAGACTTCCTGGTCTGTTGAGAAACAACATTGGTACTCTCCAATAGCATTGTCTAGTCTGAGCAGTGAAAAGCCTTCCGGGAGAGTTATCTATGATGCGTCAGTTCTATTCTCTATTCTTTACCGGATGTGCCTGAAAGCACCTAAAAGTTCACTTGTCAGATAGATTAATAATAAGATAAGATTTTTTACAATGCTCAACCAGCAGAGCTAGAATGTGTTGCTGATATAGGTGGTGGGAAAATCCCCAGACGATTGGGATTTGACAGGAAACTGATGTACAGCGGCTGCCCACTGCTCCCTGGACGTGTATTTGACCATAAAAGCACATTTATTTACTGTATAGGAACGGGAATTTACGTGTATCGGATACATTTCACTTCAGTATAAAGTAAAACAGAGGAAACGCATATCGCAAGTTTGTACTTCACAGACATATCCTGTTCTGTAGTTAAGTAGATATGATAATGAACCAACCAATACATTGTCAGCATACTGTACCTAAAAGGATCTATTAGGCTTCACAGTTCATCTTCACATAGATTGGTCATTCTGTACTGCACACCATTACTTAAAAACCCAAACATTACCGTGATACTTATGTCCATGTAAACGCACTAATTGACCACATGCTGATTGTGTTAAAGTGCCCCCAGAACCCATGTTGGAAAAACAACCAGTGCTCAGTTGTGGTTGCATCTCACGCTGTTGCCAGTAGCAACCAATCAGTATTGTTGTTCTCAAATTCAAAAGACAAATTCCTCTTCTGCTCACTACGATTGTTGGCTGTATGTGATTGGGTTGTGTGGAGAGTGCAGACCAAACATTGAAACACAAAAAGTGACTATGCCGCAAGATTGAGCCACTTGGCCTTTAAAAGTCTTAGTCTGGCCAGGAAATCTGGTGACGTGAATAATACTGGAAAAGCAAACAATATTCGACAAAGATGAAACGAGAGCCCCAGTATCCATCCAACAACAGATGTCATAGCCCCCAACAGACACAGATGAGTGATGTGTGACTGAGAAGTACACCGGCAAGATAAGACTGGGGGGGGGTGGGCTGTTGCTGGGAGCAACGCTTAGGGGGGTGTGTGCCTTTAATAACTCACCCAGTTAATAGGGGTAATTGAGTCAGATCTTTACTACTTTTGTTAATCAAAATTATTAGTTTGTCCTCTTCCTATATACAAACTATTAACAATGAACTAGCAACAAGCAACTGACATTCATACAAACAAAAAAAGAATACCGAGTTACTGATTCTACCTGCCGATTATTTTATGCATACTGGCCTATACAAACATATTTGAATAATACATCAGTACAATGTCACATGTAATCTTCTTCAATAAATAAATGGACCGTCTAATTTTGTGTTTATTCAGTCCTGTAATTGGTTTTAGTTGAACATCATCTGCTAAGAATCCAACAAGGCACTGTACACAGCATTCTATTCTACCTACTGTTGGACACAAGAAGCCCATTCAATATCTACATTCTATTATGTCTCTCTCGTGCATTCCCCATATTCGCCAGCCTTGTAAACACACACGGAGCACTACACTCTCCAGCCGGCCCTCTCTCACACACACAAACCTTCGCAGACAAACTCTTTTCATTTCTCATCTCCCCTGAAGACCCCGCTGGTGTAAACAGCAGGCCTCAGTGAGGAGAGGCCGAGACAGAGCAGCTAACTGCACCAGTGCATGTAGCTCGGTGTACTGATTATCCATCCACCTGCCTTGGTTACGCTCTTGTCTTTCTTCCCTGCAGGACCACGCCCTACCCTGGATCCTCACCCGCCTCTTGCCACCACTCACTGGTGTTGCTCTGACATGGTGACTGCTTGACACTCGCTGCTGTCAACATGTCAGAGCAACAAATAGCCCACACCGCCATACATCTGTATTTACATTCAGAGGTGGATGTCGGCGGACCAAGGTTAACCTGTTTGTCACAGAGACTATATAGTCGTGGCTCAGCCAATGACTGAGTTCCATAGTGCAGCTAAAACAATTTGGATGGTTGAGAGAGAGAGGGAGAGAGTGAGAGAGAGAGAGAGAGAGACTGGGTCGAGATCAGATGTGCGGTCACATTGGCAAACAAAGTGCAACGTCCGCGAACATATTGCAACAGTTGTCCGTTAGCAAACACACACAAACGTTCTGAGGCGGTATAGCTCTCGCCGAACACACATGGACGCTGGTCTACGCGGTCACAGTTTACATGTTTACACAAAATGTTAACATTTCATTAACATTTAAAAGAAAACTCATTCGCTATGAACATTCACTGGATTTGAATGCACCCCGTGTAGTCTATATTGGGCATTGGTCGATGATAACCTATGTCCATTTCACATTAGCACTAGCTAGCACTAGCTAGCACTGCTAACAGCACTGGTAACAGCGCAGATGCCGCTTCAACACGCAGGCCTAGTTTACGCACAGCCTCATGGCTTATTACGTTAAAACAGAAACAGACACACGTCTGTCACGCCCTCGAAAAGCCACGCACACAGGGCCGTTCTCCTCGAGTGTCGCTGCGTCATGCACCACATCGTGTTCTTGGGAGACGATATTATACTTCCATGAGTCAGCTTAGCGTCACCCTACAGTGTGGAGGATCCTAATGGAACATGGTGTTTTGGTGAACGCTGCTGCATTGGCTGCTGTTTCCCGAAGGGGGGGGGGGGGGGGGTTTATTGATCCCAAATGCTGCATAATGTTATTGCTCTGCGTGTTGTTTGTTTATAAGGGGAAACGTCATGCTCTTCTCTTTCTCTTTGTGTGTGTGTGTGGATGTCTGTGTGTGTATGCATTATGTGTATATGCGTGTTTGTTTGTTTGTGTGTACGTGTGTGTGTGTGTGCGTGCACGTGTGTTGCATACATTAGTGTGTGTGTTTGCATAGGAGTGTGTGTGTGTGTGTGTGTTTGTGTTACAGCTCCAGAGGTTGAAGCGCTCCCTGTCCTTCAAGACCATAACGTGTGTGTGTGTGTGTGTGTGTGTTACAGCTCCAGAGGTTGAAGCGCTCCCTGTCCTTCAAGACCATAACGTGTGTGTGTGTGTGTGTGTGTGTGTGTGTGTGTTACAGCTCCAGAGGTTGAAGTGCTCCCTGTCCTTCAAGACCATAACGTGTGTGTGTGTGTGTGTGTGTGTGTGTGTTACAGCTCCAGAGGTTGAAGCGCTCCCTGTCCTTCAAGACGATGATGCGCAGCAAGAGCGTGGAGAACTTCTTCCAGCGGTCCTACAGCGACGCCCGTCTGCCGCCCGACTTCATCACGGACCCCCCGCACCCGTCCCCGCCCCCCTCGCCGTCCCCCGGTGGCGAGCGCTCGCCGGCGGCGTCGCCCTCGCTGAGCCCCAACCCGTCCGTCTGCTCCCGCTCGCCCTCGCTAAGCTCCTCCCCGTCGCTGCGTACGAAGCCACCACGGCCGCCCGTCAACCACAGCTTCCAGGAGCACGTGTTCCGCAAGCCAACCAGCTGCCAGCACTGCAAGCACATGATCGTCGGTGAGGAAGGGGTTAACGCTCGCTTTGGGTGAGGCTGTTGGGGGTGAAGCGGGGGGGGCGGGTCTGTGATGATGTCGGCGGCAGGCGGGCGTGTGGGGGCAGTGGGTTTATGTTATCTTTTGTTTTTCTCGTCAATCTTAGAGTCACTTTATTTCTCTTCCTGGTAACTAAATAACAGCTGAACTGTGATGGGACACGTCAACGTTAGTGTCAGTGTTGACATTCCCTTTTCCTTTAAAAAGTAGCTGAACCATAAACTATGTTTTTTCAGCTGTAAACTAAATAATAACTAACTTAATATTGACAATATTCGTCCGCTCGCGGAATCAAATTCAAATATTATCGTTATTGTTAATGGGTCCTTCAGACCTGAAGGTTAAGTTTAATACTTTAACACTACAATAAAATGATACTTGCGCTTGGATATTTAGTGTCGAGAGAACCAACAATAGCATAGCCAATAGCATTCGAAATGCGATTTGGTTGCAGACGTCCTCTCATCAGCAGGTAACAGCCAGTGTGTTACATTGACAATTGGCCACGGTGGCCTAGTGCATGTTTATTTTATAGTAAATACCAGCTGGTTCATGATTCTATCTGGATAGTCACCTTATTTTTCAGTCAGAATGCACTGGGTTCTGTCCTAGGCATTGATCTGCTGCTGTAGTTATCCTTGAGCTATAGCTATAATATATATAAATATAGATTCACGTAGCTCATTTTTATCTGTTCCAGGGTGCTGCTTCAAGCTACTCTGTCCCTGTACCCCCACAGAAGGGAATTTCTCTAAAGTCAACATTATTATTCAGACAGCGGGAAAGAACAAAGCCAGATCTCTATGCGGGTATTTGATCCTGGGCTTGTGGGGATTGGAGTGCCTGCAAAAGTGACTCCACTAATCTATTGGCCTCCTTTCATCTAGCACACATGGGCTTTGACAACGTGCCACCTACTTGACACAAGTAAACATGTAGTGACAACTGTGCTACTAAGCTACACAGAACAAAACCATTCCATCACTGTACTGCAATCTAGCAAATATAAAGGGGTATCTGTATTCAGTGGGGCCAATTTTAATATTAACTATATTAATTACATTTTTTTAAATAATTTGACGCCAAATGTTTCTGCAGCTTTAGATTCCTATTCAGTACTGTACAATATAGCAAAATGCATGGCAGAATACGTCGTCATCCAGGTGGGATGCATAGACTGTATATATATAAATGTACAAACCCTCTGTGTTGTCACCCATAGCTTTTCTCATGAACAGGTTTGAAGACCACGCTATGCATGGCCAATATCTTTTCATCTGTTGAATTATAAAGGCATTCACCCCCTAACAGTTGTTATGATGGGGAAAATAGCTATAGAGACCAATAAACCGTATTTATATAAATATTGTCGCTGTATTTATGCTGTATTGCGGCTGTAGTCTCTCGAGTGCTTCGGTTTAATTTCGCCTTGAGGATCAGTCTGTAAAAGAAATCATTTTGAATGTGTCCGAGTTGCAACTGAACGTTCCAATCAGCGTTGTGTTGATAGCTGTACAGGCGCGGTTTAGGTGTGCCTACAGCGAAAATGCCAAGAGTTTTTTGAAAGTACCTACCAGCTTGATACAATCCCAATCGGGACACCTCGTCGGTCTTAATTGCAATATCTCCAGCTGGTTGTCAGACTCTGTCTGTGTTTTTTTTTTTGTTTTTTTGAAGAGGAGCGTTTGATTAAGCCACGAGTGTCAGCCAGGAGTCTGTGGTGCCAGAACAATGAATCTGGGACACGCACTTGATTAAACTCCACCTGAGTGAGGCGAAAGCTGCTAACACGATCTGAAGTCTGCTCCAACGTTGTTTATTAGCGCATCCTGCGCGCTCCAGATCTCTCTCAGCCTGCCGTGATGTCTGTCAACGTCTCTCATGGCGTCTTTTACACTCCAGGCTCTTTCCTCGTCCGCCGCAGGTAACTCCAAACAAGCACTCCGCTGTAAAACCTGCAAGATGGCGGCTCACCTGTGGTGTACGTCAGAACTGTCCCAGCAGCAGTGTCACGGGAAGGTGCGTTTTGGATTGTAACAAAGGTGCGTTCAAATGCGGCGAACGTTCGTGGCGAACGTGTTTTCTTTTAACTTTAAATTGTGAATGTTTTTGGGTAAAACATTATTAATTACTTAGATTTTACCTGTAACCCTTAGTTCTGCATCCACGTCTGTTTACTAAGAACTATCTCCTCAGACCGCGTGTGCGTGGGTGTGCATGCGTGCATATGCGTGCGTGTGTGTCCGTGCGTGTTAATGTTGCGGCAATCTCAAAGCAAATGGAAAAACTTTTTGAATTTATTCGAAAACGTTCGCCATTGTTTGCCACTTTGAACGCACCTTAAAGATAGAGTCAGCGATTGTAACTACACTTTCGTCAAACTCCGTGTCTACGTACGGTCCCCTTGCTCTCCGTTCTGTGTGCGTGCTGACCAAAAGAACCTGGTTGCCCTGGCAATGGGAACAAATATAAATACAAATACAAATTGCACACAGCAATATCCTAGCCATGATGTTTCATTGTGTGTGTGTGTGTGTGTGTGTGTGTGTGTGTGTGTGTGTGTGTGGTGGTAAGTCGGAGCATCTGAGGTAGCACTCACATTGAAGCGAGGGGTGTTTTTTGTTTTGATCAAGAGGTATCAACAGGCGTACTCCAGAATGACTGACTATACCTTTAAGTGTATACTGTGACTATACCTCAGCACTGAGTCAGTATTGGTTCTAGCGGTGCGTGCAATTTAAGTTAAGTATGCTAACAACGCCCAGAGACCTGCGCTAAAGGGCAGCCTGTCCACTCCAGTCTGCACCGGGCGATAACGCTGATGTGGCTGAAAACATTGACGTTAATCAGCGGACAGCCTGGCCAATTTGGGGTCGTCCTAGAGTGCATATTCATCTGATACCCGGCATAATGATGAAGTATAAATGAATTCAACAAAGCCTAACCGTAGTTTACTGTTAACTGTGAGCAGTTAGCCGTTCTATGGAAGGAAGTGTTGTAGCCATATGTGTGCGTGGGTATTTTGATTGGCAAAAGAACCAGTCAAAGTTGGATGGAGATATATGTGGAAAACGGCTTTTAAAAAGACAGTATTGCGCAGCGAGGGAGGACGATAGCTTCACGTGGTATGAGATCCACCACATCTCAGACAAACAAAGGGATATCGCCACCTTTTATAGGTAATGAAACATGGAGAGGGGGGAAGGGTCACATGACAAGCTAGTGGATAGCAAAAGGAGCGGGAACATAGCAATTGTCAAAGCAGCACCAATGTGAATTACATTGTCTTTGGTTGAGCAGGAAAAAGTTACAATGGCCAGTGTGTGTGTGTGTGTGTGTGTATTATGTGTAATGTAATGTTGTTTCTATGTATTTCTGTAATTGTTTATGGGAAGCACAACTGTGCATGTATTCCCTCTCTGTAAAGCACTTTAAACAGCAGTTCTGTATAAAAAGTGCTATACTTATTATTATTATTATTATTATTATTATTATTATATGTGTAAACACAGCAGGGTGTAAGATGAGCCTCTCTTAAACACACATCCTGCAGAAGTCTTGACTACACCCATAGGTAGACACATATTATTGGTATATTAAGCATATTTGAGACCAAAATAAGAACATAGTCATATGACACCTATAGGGCACAGGAGAAGCAGCTGTGCGTGCTAATTCTGATTAGTCTGTCTGCTAAAGGCTTTAAACTGTGATTATTCTTAATGGAATAATCAAATCACAGCGTCTCTTACGTTCACATATTATGCACAGGTGCGTAGGCACTTTGCTTGTGTTCCTATGTATGGGGCCAGGGCTGTGTAGAAACACTGGATTATGTTTTCAGCGTGCACACAGGAATATTAGTGTATTAGCTTGCAATCGCTGACCTCACCTTTAACATACTGTTTGTACAGGCCAATTACCTAGTTCCGCCTACTGTATTAGAGGCTGGTCATAATCATTTGTCCACCTACCTTTACTGTTCATTTAACTGGCATCATGAAACATTAATAGAGGACTAAGGGCAGGGCTCAATAATCGTTAACACAACTTTAATGTTGCTTATTATATGCGTTATTAAGAGCCTGATGTTGTTTATATCCATTCCATCATTTGCTGTGCATCGAGAATGATGGAATGGCTAACGCGTAGAAGCAATGAAACACAACAGGAATTGTTTCAAGGTTCATTTATTTACTTGGTGGAAGGAAACGGGGCCTTTTGCTATTTATGCCCATTAGTATCGAAGTGACCTCATTACATGCTCCTGTATTTACTCTCTAGAGAGGGCTTTCCTAGCGGCACCGTCTATAACCAGGAAGTAATGGAAACTGTAAATCATGATAGCTTTTGCTTCTCCTCCATTAGTCGGGGGCTTTCAAGCGAAACTTCAGCTCGCCTATGCTCGTCAATGACCAACTATCTGTCGTCAAGGAGGTCCAGCCAAGCCAAGGTAAGCACTCTGTGTGTCTCTCTGCGCACGTGCATGCGTGTGTGATGTACAGTATGTGTGTGTGTGGGCATGCAGTTGAAAGTTTACATGTCTTTTTCTGTTTGAGACAAGATGGGTAAACCTGGAACTATGGCCGTACCTTTAACGAAAATGTGTGTGTGTGTGTGTGTGTGTGTGTGTGTGTGTGCGCGTCTGTGTGTACATCTGTGCGCGGACGCGCGAGTGTGATTGTGTGTGTCCTTCAAACACACTTGATGAGGTCATCAGTAGTCTATAAACAACAGCCAAATTAACACACAACTCACACAACCCCAGCGTCGCGACAAGCGTGCACGCACACACACACACACACACACATAATCATGCACGTACGCAAATGCCCGTTGCTGCGTTCCTGTAATTTGTCTTACTATATTCTGCAAATGCACACAAATGTTCACAGACATTTATGACATTATTAAGCCCCCTGTAGCAGCTGGCTGTGCCATATGAACCCATATTATTATGGGAGGCCATAGAGCAGGGCTATTCAACTCCGCACCCTGCATGTTTTGGATCTCTCTCACTCTCGACCTGATTCAAGGTTGTTAGAAGCCTGATAACGACCCATTCATTTGAATCAGGTGTGTTGGAGCAGGGAAATATCTAAAACATGCAGGGTGCGGCCCTCCAGGACCGGAGTTGAATTGCCCTGCCATAGAGCAACGGCTTCAGCATTATCTGAACAGTTGACAGCACTTAGTCTGATACCCCTGGAAGAGGCCCAAGGGGCTGTTCAGACTGCAGTTTCCCCGTGAAATGCCATTCCTGTGGAAAGACCTGTATTCATTAGTCAGTTTTCTATTGCGCTTCTAAAGGGAAAGAGTTGAAAATACCTCGCAAGGCAGGTTTCTCTGTGCGGCGAGAGCATAGAAGCCGTTTCGCTGTGTAAACGTGGCCTTGACGTGTACTTTTAAGGTTTTCTTAAAGATATACCGCTTGATGACATCAAAAAGGCTTTACATTCTCCCAACCTCCACATTGTCTTGGTTTTTAAACAAAAGAGCAAACAAAAGTGTGAAGATATAAACCGATTTGGAAATATTACTAGTTACTTTTCTGTAAGAGGCATCGTTTATTGAAGCTGGTGACAATATCTATAGTACACTGGGTAGAACAGTGATATGAGGCAGGAACATGAATCCACTTTGGTAGTCTGCTTAGATGCGACTTACATTAGAAATTCAGGTACGGTAGAGATGGAAAAGATACACAATATTAAAGTAGACATATGCCTTCCCAAAGACAAAAAAGCAACGTGAAACATCCTTTATGTATGTTTTTAGGTTCATTAGTCTGGAGGGCACAGAGGGGCACTATCGAAAATAACCACTTCACAGAACACTTTGGGCATATCTTACGGCAATGTTTTCATTAATATCATCAGTTGGGAACTCACTGCCCTCGGACAAACGCTCAGTGAGTCTCTCTCTCTCTCTCTCTCTCTCTCTCTCTCTCTCTCTCTCTCTCTCTCTCTCTCTCTCTCTCTCTCTCTCTCTCTCACACACACAGGCCTACTCTCACATGCAATAATGATTTCTCTCTCTCTCACACACACACACACATCAGTCACTGAGATAATACTGTACACACAAAGATCATAGTTCTATTTGCCACTGCACAAACCAGTGTGTCTACATTTAGCTGCGACGATGACAATCAGTGCTGGACTGAAATTACCCACTTAAACATTTGAGAGAGAACACTGGACAAATAGTAAATGTAGCACTTAGCTACTTAGTACAGAAATATTGAAATGCCTCGCACAACACAATGTTGTATGGAGTGATGACCAGCCACTGTGAGATAAAGGTACGGCAATCCTGTGTGACAATAATACTTGCAGTACTTAATGGGCTGTTGCAGATTTTGATCTTGTGAATGGTATTTCTGGAGTTGGGTGTTATCCTATCCAGTCAAGGTCAGCTTAAAGGAGGCCAGGCAGATTATTTTGTATAAGTGTTTTTGATTATGCATGTAGGTGCGTGTGTGTGTGTGTGTGTGTGTGTAGGTGCGTGTGTGTGTCTGTGTGTGTGTGTGTGTGTGTGTGTGTGTGTACGCAGCACAGAAGTACATTTGAATGCGTGCCACTGCCTGTATGATACGTGTGCTTAGTGTGTCTACGTGCAGCCACATTTTTCGTGTCTGTGTGTGTCTACATGTTTGTGTGTACGTCTGTGTGTGTACATATGTGTGTACGTGCAACCACGTTTTGCCTGTCTGTGTGTGTGTGTGTGTGTACGTGCACCCACGTTCTGCGTCTGTGTGTTTTCAGAGGCTGGGCGGGCGCGCGTAGACCCCGTGTACGCCGCCTTGCGTTACGGGACGTCGCTGGCGCAGATGAATCGCTCCAGCTTCGGCAGTACGTCAGAGTCTCCCACGCGCAGCCTGGTACGACGTCACTCTCTCCGCTGCCACTGGGGGGCAGTGTGTGTTAGAAGCCTGCTGTAGCCAGACATCCCAACCCGCTTAAACTAATTTCCGCCAGGGAGCCGCTGTTAAAATGTGGGAGAATCCTGAAGCTTCCAAGAGACTTGGGATGTCTGCTGTGCGTACGAGCCTAGCGGCAACCTCCGCTGCTGAATATTGAGTCCCACTGCAAAAGTTGCAGTTCCTCCGAATGGCCACTTGAGGCTTGCCGCAAAAGCCAGTCAATCCCCCATAGACCCCCATGTTAAAATGTCCAACTTTACAGCATCATAAAACATGTTTACAGCCTATTTTTTTATGGCTAGTATCCTCGTTTATGACAACTGGAAGAAAGGAGGGCTGCATTTTTATATAATAGCTGAAAATAAATGTATAGGCGGAGTCAGCCACTAGATGGCGCCGTCCAGAGCCAGCACACTTTAAACCCATTCTTCACAGAGGCTTTGTCTGCTTGTTTCCACACTCTGTGACGCAAACCTCTGTATGTGTGACTTTCAGTCTGAATATCCCCGTATTGTTAAATGGGTAGATCGAAATTAGTTTTACATCTATTCGTCTGGTCGGCGAACGCCCGGAAGTGACGCTGCGCGATTGCTTAGTAAGAAAACAATTAATGCTTCTAGGCATCGTCTGGGAGCTCATCATGATACGAATACAGCATTCAGCATTATAAATCAATAATAATAAACAGAGACATTGCACAACCAATGTGAACAGCCTGCATGTGAAAGAGTTTCACTTTCACCGCTTAACGTTTGGTTGCTAGGCCACAGTCGTTTGTTTTCACCGAGTTGTCAACGAGTTCTCAAGCCACTGCCGGATATGACGTCACGCCGACCAGACGAATAGCTAATTTCTTCTCGTGCTTAATGGTGCTGATAGGTGAATATACCTTTAAGACGAGTCCTTCACTAGATGTGTGTTTGGCTCTCCTATATGCGACCCAGTTGTAGAGTAATTTCAATCAGCTCGAAAACCATGTGATGTAATCCATGTACATGATACTAGTACTTAGTACATGGTACTAGTACATAGTACTAGTCATACAGAATTACACATCAGTCTATTGTTGTACATTTGAGTTGTTTAGTTCGATATCTTTTCACAAACTAATGTACTTATTGTTATTGGGACGGGTTTTATGTGTGCACTACTCAGATGCACAAAGCTACCCGGCATATAGTAAAGGAATTAAAATCATTTGAAGAAATAGGAAAATAAATTCACAGTTTATTTGAATATCCGTATACCTGAGATTCTGTCCAGCCATTCATGCAGCAGTGAAGTCTATTGCCATTTATAACTAGATTAAAACAGAGCTTTATTATTCCTGGAGGGGTTCAACCTTTTATTATATTAATGCAGCATTTTCAGAAGCTTCCTTCAACTCCTTTCTCCTAGTCCTCCTTCAAAGCCTCCATCTTTCTCATGCCACCTTTCCCTCCCTCAAGTTGACCTGTTTCCTCTTGATTCCCTTCTTTCTCAAGGGAGAGGGAGGTGAAGAGAGAGAGCAGAGACAGTACAGTATGGAGGAAGAGTTGTCTCTGGAGACAGGGGGTGTCTCTCCTGTGTGTGGACTTGAATACAGTATGTGGATCTGTGCTTTAACATGTGTGCAGTGCCGTATGTGTTGTGTGTGGCGGCCACGTATTAGCAGGCATGTGTGCGTGTGTGCGTGCGTGCGTGCGCGTAGTTTGTGTGAGAGTGCTTGAGTGTGCGCACGCCCGTGACTACACTGCATGCGGCGAGGGGCTCAGGCGTTTTGTGTGCCCCCTGGCAGACGTCTCCGTTCCAGAGCCCGAGGCGGCTGACGAGGACGACGCGGAGAACAGGCAGTCTCCGGCACCTGCAGAGGAAAGTAGTGTGAAAGAATTAATGTGGAAAGACCTCCCAGGTGTTTGGAGTTAAGGGTTCCCATTGGATGTTTCCTCAGGGCTGTGTGGGCATGTCCACACCCTGTTTGATTGACATCTACCTGAGAGTGGGACACGTGCAACTGTTTTTAATGATCTTATAATAGCAAATTTGTATCTAAATGTAATGTCAATCAAAAGGCTGAAACATCTTTGCAGGTTTACTGTTAGTGTTTCTCATGCCCACATTACACCCAATAGTTTATTGACACCCCCTGACCTTAACCCCATCAAAGAAAAACACCAAAAAATGAACTGAAAGTTCAGGAAGATGGTAATAATTGGTCTCCCACTTTTACTATTTAATAATTTTAGCCACTGCAATAAAATTAATAATAATTATGCATTTGATTTATAATGCAACTTAAAATTGAAATAAAAAATAGAGCAACACTAGCAAGTTTATTTAATAATCATAAATTGTGTTAAATAAAAACGTTTTTAGACTAAAAAACAACAGTCTCAACAGTGTTGTCGTCAATATACTAACCAAAGTCCTCAGTTTGTGTAATTACTGCTGGGAGGCTAAGCATGTTACTTTGTCATTCTTGGGAACGTTTGCTAAATTCGAGCTCCAATCAAAACAATATTCCCTACACATTAAAACGCACTGTGAAGCAAAGTGTGGCACCACGACAAATACTTTCTTTATGCTGCTATTTACGGAGGCGGGTATCAGATCATTTTTTCAACACGCACAGAGAACGGTAAAATAGTGAAATGCAAGGAGATATTTGGTGATTTTTACGAAATGTGTTATTTGTTACAACTAGCTTGCAATAGCGGAATTTGCCCACTGATTTGTTTTTGTAAAATTCTGTGGGTTTTTGAAGTGATCAAAAATAAAACATTTATATTTGTTTTGTTTATATATATACGTATACTGTTGATGCTGTTTGCTCCACCAAACGGGTTTTTAACTGTCATTTTATTAATCACAGGTAATAACAATCGATAATTACAATATGGAAAACCACTAACTGTTTGTTATAATATGTTGCTGCCCTAGTCTTTCACCCTAATGTGTACGATGCAACACAAATGAGGGGAGGTCTGTATAGTTCCTCTAGCTAATGCACTAGTGTATTCTTATGTTTACTCTTTGTGTTTACTGTCTCAGGTGCCCAAGCGTATTGAGGTTCACTCTATCCACACCTATGTAGCGCTATATAAGTTTCTGCCGCAGGAACCAAATGATCTGGAACTACAGTAAGGGAAAATCTATACTGACTGGTGTGTGTGTGTGTGCGTGCATGTGTGCATGCAGGCAACATCATTTGCTTTTGGTGTGTGTGTGTGTGTGTTGCATGTGCATGCATGTGTATGTACCGTATGGCGGTTCCTATTTTGCTGCAGCTGTCATGAAAATGTCTAAACTGACATGTCAGATCCTGGATTGTTGGTTACATCTGGGGAGCCGTCCATCGAAACTGTTTGAAAAGGGACAGGGAAAAAATACTTGGAAGTTGATTTGATGAACCATCTGGTGGTTTTCGCTATCGGAACACCTAAGTCACACCGCACACTTTAACCATGCCAGCTAACTAGCAGGGCCTGTGAACTACCAGGGCGACTTAAGGCCTGTGAACTACCATGGCCACTTAAGGCCTGTGAACTACCAGGACCATTTAAAGCCTGAGAACTACCAGGGCCACTTAAGGCCTGTGAACTACCAGGGCCCCTTAAAGCCTGTGAACTACCAGGGCCATTTAAGGCCTGTGAACTACCAGGGCCACTTAAGGCCTGTGAACTACCAGGGCCATTTAAGGCCTGTGAACTACCAGGGCCATATAAGGCCTGTGAACTACCAGGGCCATTTAAGGCCTGTGAACTACCAGGGCCACTTAAAGCCTGAGAACTACCAGGGCCATTTAAGGCCTGAGAACTACCAGGGCCATTTAAGGCCTGTAAACTACCAGGACCACTTAAGGCCTGTGAACTACCAGGACCACTTAAGGCCTGTGAACTACCAGGGCCATTTAAGGCCTCTGAACTACCAGGGCCACTTAAGGCCTCTGAACTACCAGGGCCACTTAAGGCCTCTGAACTACCAGGGCCACTTAAAGCCTGTGAACTACCAGGGCCACTTAAGGCCTGAGAACTACCAGGGCCATTTAAGGCCTGTGAACTACCAGGGCCACTTAAAGCCTGAGAACTACCAGGGCCATTTAAGGCCTGAGAACTACCAGGGCCATTTATGGCCTGTAAACTACCAGGGCCTCTTAAAGCCTGAGAACTACCAGGGCCACTTAAGGCCTGTGAACTACCAGGGCCACTTAAAGCCTGTGAACTACCAGGGCCACTTAAAGCCTGTGAACTACCAGGGCCATTTAAGGCCTGTGAACTACCAGGACCACTTAAAGCCTGTGAACTACCAGGGCCACTTAAGGCCTGAGAACTACCAGGGCCACTTAAGGCCTGAGAACTACCAGGGCCACTTAAGGCCTGTGAACTACCAGGGCCATTTAAGGCCCACTAACTACTAGGGATCCGTAAAGCCTGCTAACTGCCAGGGCCCCTTTATCCCATCTAACTACCAGGGCCCCTTAAAGACAGCTATCTACGATCTAACTACTTTAGCTGACCTTAAACTAGCGAACGATAAAACCTGAAGCCTGTTACTGGCCCCCGCGCCACAGGGTGAGTTTGAGACTGAAAACACTAACCAAAATGACAGATGAACAGGGAGGATTGAAACGAAGATTTGCTAAACTTAAGAACAGAACATGGAAATAAAAAAGGTATGACATGTAAAATGTGTTGTGTCATCGTCGTTCGAATATAATGTAATATAAAGTCAAAACGCATGTAATACCACAGCCAAATTGCTTTATTTATTCATTGAATTCAGCTGAAATTAAATTTGATTAATTTAAAGTTATCAAAGTTTTAAAGGTAAAGAGCTTTTAACTTCTGTTTCAAGGTATATCTTGTGTTTTATTAACAGACGTGTAGGCTAGTAGGCTACTATGATGTATACTCAACTATGCACAACATAGTCTCGTAAACTGTAGATGTTGATGTAAAAGTGGTCGTAATAATCATATACGAATAAAATCATTTTTGTAAAGGATTAAATGGGAAGGAGGGGTGGGGGGGGGGTCTGGCAGGCTATGTCTTGCATCATGAGATTATAGAAATTGCTGTTAGCATTGTGAGCTGAGTATGTGCGTGCGTGCTTGTGTGTGTGTGTGTGCGTGCGTGCGTGCGTGCTCATGTATTGTACACATTGTTATCATGCTATAGCTATCTTGCTGACACATGCATCTCTAGGCAGTAGTGAAGCTAGCACTGGCTACCGGAGAGACGGGGCAGGGAAGGGGATTTATGGGGGGGGAGAGAGAGAGAGAGAGAGAACAGTATTTAAAAGAGGACATGTTGTGCTTTGTGGGGATGTGAGGAGGGGGGTGGATCGGGGGGGGGGGGGAGTTCTGGCCCGCGTTCAGAGCGCTATTGCCACATAGACCATCCTCTCTAAGAGTGTGCTTCTGTGTGCGTGCGTGTGTGTGCATGTCTGCGCACTTGTGTGTGTGTGTGTGTGTGTGCACGTGTGTGCCTTGCAGTCTCTGGAATTATATTTTTAAGTTGCAGCTAAAAAGCCCTCGGCAACTTAGTATTCCGTTTAGATGATCATTGGCCTGTTTTCTATGTTATTGTTGTTTTTATGGAGCCAGATGGCTTTTTATATTGGTGGCTGTTATTTGCTTTCAGTGTGTGTGCTTGTGCGTGTGTGTGTGTGTGTTCATATAGGGCAGTAGGAAGAGCAGACACCATGGAGACACCCTACATAGAACTAGAACAGCTACTCTGTTTGCCTACAGTACTTAATGTAGGACAGTGGATGAAGTGTGTGCGTGCGTGCATGCGTGTGTCTGTCTGTCTGTCTGTCTTTCTGTCTGTGTGTGCATGTGTCCTTATCGGGGTTCAACACAACACCGCTAGGCTGATGGACACACAGGCCAGATTGGCTTCGGAGACTGCCTCCGCTGTACCAAAGCTGCAGGCCAGGACCTGCAGTGTACTGTATCTAAGAGAGCATATAGGGCTCTGGTATGGCTGTACCAAAGCTACAGGCCAGATCCTGCAGTGTACTGTATCTAAGAGAGCGTATAGGGCTCTGGTATGGCTGTACCAAAGCTACAGGCCAGATCCTGCAGTGTACTGTATCTAAGAGAGCGTATAGGGCTCTGGTATGGCTGTACCAAAGCTACAGGCCAGATCCTGCAGTGTACTGTATCTAAGAGAGCGTATAGGGCTCTGGTATGGCTGTACCAAAGCTACAGGCCA
>JAODLL010041957.1:0-20815 GCA_026546735.1 Forbesichthys agassizii
CTCAGCTCTCTTTTCATCACAACGGTGCGGTAAAGCGATTGCAATACCGCTCCCGCTGCTCCGATTCTCCGACCAATCTCTCACTCCATAGTCCCCTCACTCACGAACAAGACCCCGAGGTACTTAAACTCCTTCATTTGGGGTAAGGACTCATTCCGCCATTGCTAAACAAGCTCAAGTTGGCGGTTTGCGGGTCTGGTCGGGTTCCGGTGTGATAGGAATAATTTATATCATAAAACTGTAGACCAGTCGATGTTGAGTAGCTTTGAATCAGGAAAGCAGGCTTTAAAAATACAATGGTGTACAGCAAGAGAAAAACGTGTGCTTTCACAAGCTCCACCAAACATTTCTGAGTAATCAAATTAAACCTTCTAGTTTTATAGACAGGAGAAGCAGGAACAGAAACAAAAAGGGGAACACTCATTCCCACTTCCAGCGGTAAATGTTAATTTGGTTTTGTCCTATGAGGACGCAGCCATTAGCTGCCTACCTGCAGACACAGCTGGGTATGGGAGAATACAATGAAATAGCAATGACTGGCTGCCAGCCAGTCTGTCTACATGGGACAACTGCTGGGTGTGGTTGAAGTGGGCAATACATGTAAATTATGTCTTTTGTTTGAGGTTAAGTGGTACATTTAGGGCACCGGAAATGCAACAGGAGTGCTAATTCTGACTACTGTCTGCTGAAGGCAATAACTATAATTAGTAATTGAATATTCAAATCACAGCCCTTCAGGTGGTTGACCCGCATATTTTTGCAGGTTGGCCCTCATATAACGGATAGAGTGGGTGCGGGTTGTAAAAAACCATGCCACTCATATCAATACTTGGCGCACATGGGTGCTGAAATAAGGGTTACGTTTTAAATCTAACAATTTCGAATGTTTACACAAAACATTCAAAATGTGAAGTTCAAAGCACAAATTTTTGCCACAATTTGCATTGAATCTCAATGCACCTCAGGAGCTTGAGGTTTACCAACTGGGTTGCGACACCTGTTGTTATGCATACGGTGTCACTATACTGTAGGCACCTTTATCAACAAAATAGCACACTGTTTCTGCTGCAGAAATAAATAGTACTCTGCAAAAATGCTGTTCCTAGAACCCAAAAACATCCACACCAGCTCTGACCTGTTGCATAAACAGCTACTAAAATTAACACCAAAAAACTACCCAATTCCCTCCTCCTCACACACACACACACACACACACTCTCTCACATGTGTACACATAGCAACACATACTAGCCCAGACACTACCTCCTGTATTTAATCTGTAAGGATGGTGCACTGACTTTATAAGAGCATAGCTACAAACAGGCCATCCTCTCTCTGTGGACACGAATAGCTTGCAGTGTTGGCACACTTCATCTCACCAGGGAGGTAAGATCAGTGTTTTGTTTTATTTTATTGGAACTGAGGCATCAGTAGCGACATTTAAATAGAGATACTGTAGATAAAACTAGATATAATCACGCTGTAAGGAAATAAGACTAATATTGGAGAATTAGGATCGGAATAAGGCTGCTTTGTTTTACCTTCCTTTCTGGCTTCCTCTGCAGTCTCTTCTCTGATGTGTATGGAATGTTCTGTCAAATGGAAGGGTACTGATTATACAACATGTCACTCATAACTCAACAGTTGACCTTATGGTTTGGTTTTGGTTTTACGTTGAAATACTGTCTGCGATCCTCAGTCCTCAGGCCATTAGTGGTACTGTCATATTGGCCAAAATAAAAGTTTCAGGAAATGTGCATAAAGGTTCTACTATACTGTCAACTGTCCACCATCTGTTTGCTGGAAGAGCATATGGACATCAGAATATATTTGGCAACAAGTAAATAAACTATACTCGTAATCTTTTTCAGGTTAGAATCAACTAATTGTTGATCAGGAAATTTAAATTGAATGCCTCAATTTTCTTACAGGCAATGGCCATATAGCCATATTATATTACCCAAAACAAGTTTTCATAATGTAATGCAACAGGTGCAGTTAGTCTTTGAGCCATTGTTGTTACACAGTATACTGTACTTTCGAACGTGGACACCCCGGCTATTTCTGTATACATTTACATTTATGCCATTTGGCAGACGCCTTTATCGAAAGCGACTTACATGTAGTACATTTGTCAGTAGTTGGACAGGTCGTATACCAGCAATTATAAGCAAAGAATATTCTAAATAGAACAAATGCAGCATAATGTCATTATACCTATTACCACATAGTCAAACATATAAAGTGCAATAGTTAATGGCATAGCTACTAAAGTGGAATAGGTAATGGCATAGCTAATAAAGTGCACATTTATACAAAAATGTGCTTTATTAAATGACTATATTTATAGTTACAATGTATATGTGCACACATTGTTTCCCTTGAACTATATTGGTGTAACTAAGAGAGGCATTGGAAATAAATATGTTTTATATCCTTAGAAACACTAAGAAATACTAAGCTCATTTTTGAGCCTAGTTGGACATCCATTGCCGTTTGTAGTGGGCTTCAGCCTAGGGCTGGGCAATATGGACCAAAAATAATATCCCAATATATTTATGTTGAATACCGATACACGATATATATCGGTATTTTCAAATAAAGTGGGCTAAATCCTTCAGGCATAGAGAAAAAACAGGAAACCTGATGGAAATGTGACATTTTTACATTTGAGAGACATTAATTGACATATCTTTCTCTGGTGGTCACTCACTCTTGACTCCACTCCTCAGGCCAAATGCAGGCATGGAGGGAGAGACTAACAAATAAAAAAAAGTAATGAATGAATGCATAATATAACTATATCGATATAAACAATATTGTCTAATCTTATATCTCTTTTGAAAAAATTCCGATATACCGGTACATCGCCCAGCCCTACTTCAGCCTGTCGCTCAGTCAAAGCGCACATGTCCGCGTGGACAGAAAACTTTAGAGGTACGATATTTACGTCACGTGCACAGTGGAAAGTATACCAGGGCCTCCGTTGATGGACAGTCCTATTAACAAATCAGAATCATTAGCAGGCAGCGAAATTGGGACAAATAAAACACTGGCCTACTGTTTTCTAGGCAAGTGAATGCTTGTCCATCATCGTGCATATCCCGCTCATCTTGGTTCTGCTGCAGTGTCGTTCCAGTGTTATCTGTTAGTGCCATATCTCTCACCAACTGCCACAGCTGTCCAATCATTTAAGCCCTCTGCCATAAAACAGCAAAACGCCATCTCCCGTCACCGCATAGCCTTGGCTTTCGGTGACGGCCTCAGTCATTCTACCAAGTGAGCTCAGCTAGTTCTCTTCTCTCTTCTTGTGGATAGTCCTGCCTAGGAACGTGTTTTGAGTTGAAATAAGTCTCTCTTCCACAGCCTGACTTTCCCCTATACGTAAAGTGGGATAATCCATCCCTTGAATGGCGAGTGGGGTGAAAAGGGCATCCACATGTTAATGTGATCCGTTGTGAAGGTTTACTTCTGTAAATCTAATCCTTTTCTGGACACTTGCACACACGTATTTAGTTTTCTGTTTGTCTTTTTAAAGATTTTTCCATTGTCCTTGTTCTCCCTCCAACCCCCATATTACTCATTTAAACATTGCACCTTAAATGTCAACGTTCATTAGAGTACTTGTTCATTTGACTTCCACAACACATAGAGCTATGCATGAACATCTCCTTCCAATCATATGGATGTATCGCCTGAATCTTATTTCAATGAGCCACATTAAACTGGCTAATCCCATAAATCCCATAAATTCTTTGAGCAGCATTAGGAGTCATAGGGAAATCTAACCGAGATAGGTGATCAGCCCCCAATGTGTTAGTATAGTAACTGTGAACAACTCTATTTTATTCACAATCCACGATCTGATGTATTTGAGCTGGGATTTCTTTGGAATGCATGCAAAAACACTCTATTGAGGTTCCATCCCTGCGTTGGTTTTCATTATCGTGCTCTCATTTTTTCACACACACATTCATACCTCACTTGCATGCTCACATAAGCACTCCTATTCTCTGACCACGCCAACATAGAACCACTCATACAGTGAGAACACCTGTAGCATTATACATGAGCAGGATTTTTGAGTCCTCACAGCACCCTAGCCACTCCAGTCAGATGGCCCAGCGCTGTCCTCTATTGTCTCTCATTTAGAGAGGTAGGTTGGGGGGGAGACAGTCTGAACCTGCTTTTGTCTTCGGCTAGAATGCACTGGCAACTGAACCCACAGTGACATCCTGACAGACTGCCTGTCACAGCCCCTTGAATGCTGTGTCTCCCCTGGAAGGAATCTTTGTGAGGCTCATCAGTTCACTGCGCAGTAGTGGTGTAGGCAGAGACCATTACATGGCTGATATGGAGCAAATTCAAATCTGTGGTAAAGTGTCACTGAATTGTTTACATCATTTCCAGAAGAAAGTTTGCAGATTGCAAATTCATCCAACGCACCCACACATACTGTACAAAGACATACAAACATAATATTTCACTTTGATGAAACTAGAAAAAATTACTTTTTATCACAACCACTCTTACCGCAGACTTACCCAACGTTAGTTATTGCTAACTTGGCTACTCAGCTAGACGTCTGCCAAATGTGTCATGCAATTTCTCTCTCATGGTCATTTTCTCTCCTAATTCTTGTCTGTTCCTAGTCTTGTTCTTTGTCTGTCTTTGATGCCTGGCAGGCTCTTAATTACAATGCTGTGGTTGTCATATCCATATGAATTTACATTTTCAATCTCCTCAGTGTCAAAACTACTGTTACATCTTTAATATTTCTTATTATTATAATCAACCAAGACATATTTTAGGGAAATCTACTTGCATTCTTTTTTTATAGTGGTTCTTAACATCCAAGTTGAACTTTAAAACGCAGCCTGTATATCTATTTAAGGTTATTAATGAATACCATAGAAGAAAATGCTTTTTGAAATGTTTCCTGGTTTTATTTACTTACTTATTATGAAACTAGGAAATTGGCTTGATTCACTATATTTATACAGCCTACACACACAAACACCCCCATTTTGACTTACACCTGTTTTTGAACACCCACATGCTTTCTTGGATTCCACAACCAAAGTAGAAATAACAGCAGCTTGATATTGTATTTCAAGGTACAGGACATAGGCCTAAATTGTATGAAAATAATATATTGACTGTCATTCTCTTTATTCCCACTCTTAGTCTGAGTTGACCTGTCTGAGTAGGATTTGGAGTAATCTTGCTATTGAATTGAGTGTTACCAAATTAATGAGATCCATGATGACTTGTTGGCTCTCGTACACAAGGGAGCCTGGTACATTTAGCAAACATGAATGCAATGGCCTCATCAAATGTGAATATAATGCAAGTGTATAATAAAAAAAAGCAGGACTGAGGCGATTTAACAGGTGGACGTTTTGAAAGTCTATTTATGTACAGTATGTGTTTTGCGGATACATAAGCCAAAATACTTACTTTGGTCCTATTATGCTCATTAGTTTGATTAATGCAATTCATTTGATGTATATTTGACCTTTTACAGCATTTGGCACACACTATTTTCATAGCTACTTACAATGTACATGTTATCAATAGCAGAGTATGTCTCATTCAGAGCCATGGAAATAACAGTTATGCCACCTCCATTCACTCCAATTGACCGTTTTTTGGCAGAAGTTAACCTAAATACTAAAAGTACCTTATACATGTTATTTTAAATGTAAATCGGTGCATTTGTTGACAACTAATTACCAAAAAATTAAGTTATATATCTATATATATACTGTATATTCTAACTGCCCATTAAACACTTCTGGGAACTATTGTGCCATAGGTTTTGCCTCTCCATGAACCATGTGACTGTTGACAAATTCGAACTTCTATTGGCGTAACTCTGTTATTTCCATGGCTTTGGTCATGTTATTGTAATCATACATTCACTTAAAATAATGACATCAACAGTCATCAGGGCTAACTTAATTCCTCATATATTAACATAGCATTAGTCCCACAATAGCCTCGCTAGGCTACTCCTAGATTGAGTCCAAGTTTGTGAGTCTGTGAGAGAGTAATATTCAGAGACTGTTTTGTTGCTGAATACTAAAATTAGCATGAAAATGTAGCCCACATAAATGTTGCATAATATTAGATACATAATATGAAATACAAAAATAGCTATGCCAAATTGTCAAAGGCTTAAAGAAGATGTGTTTATCATTAAAAAAAAAAGCAAAAACAATATTTTTAACTTGGTTTATTCAGAAAACATATTCAGAAAACAATCCCTGGGAATCTTCACAACCTTTCCAAATGCTTTAGTTTTTGTCCCTCTGTGTATTTATTTCCCCACCCATTAAAAGTGTTACAGTACATCTATTTCTTAATCTTTTTGCATCATTGAGGAGTTAAAAATTATTAATTATTTTTTGTTCTTTTTTTTTTCTTTTCTTGCAAGTACTAAAACAGACAAATCCGCAAGCTTATACAATAATACAGACACAATGTTTCTTGCAGCTGTAGAGGAGATGTTAGAAGCGCAGTTGCAAATCAAAAACTCTAGTTTCGGATTAGTTTTGTTTAGATTAGTCATTGTTTCATGCCAGGATGCGACTGCTATGGTGTTGCAGGATACATCTTCCCCCACCCAGCGAGTGCCTACTCAGGAGTTCCTGCTTTGTGGACAAACCCAGGTGGTTGCCATAGAACTAATGTTGCCATGACAATGTCTTTCTATACAGGATCTGACCCCCATGACCCTGTTAAGATTAATGGTGTACAGATGGGAAGGTCCGTCTTCATTACCACCTGCCCATTTTATTGGATCGAGGTGTGGATCTCCCAAAATAAGATGAATGGCAAGGGTTTTCTATAAGCAATTAGTGATACAGTTGTATATCCCATTTGTATTGTATTACCTTTATCCTTATTTTATGTTGCACATTTAACTCGGGATCAATGCTGCGAGGAATTGCCAGATTGGCCACCTTGCTGAATACAGCCAATGGATGGCAGCTGTTCTTTGATATCATTCTTAAGATAAGATATACTTTCTTAAGATAAGATATAATTTCTTAAGAGGAGCCAGACGAGAGGTGGACATCATGTGGTGCCAGTTACTGCTGTTAAGGATCTCAAATGCTTACTTAGAAAGCCATTTTCCCTAAATGAAATGCTATTCCTGATTATCCATGCCGTGTTTTCTATTATTGTCAACAATATACATTTGTTGAAGTCTGCGTCCAATTAGATACTGTACTACATGTGTATACAGTTCAGTCCATTTTCCATTGTTAATTAAAAAAAATCTAAGATATTCGGAAATTAAATTAAGTGCAAATTAGCTTTTTATGTAGACTTCCCCATGAAGATCATTTTTCTCAGGTCTGCAGGTCTCCACAGATCTGATTGCACTATTGACTAACGTCTGTTGTATGAGAATATGTGTTTACCAATTTACACAATGGTTCATACCTATCTGACGCACAAATTATAACGTACATGGCCTGTGTGGTGTACATGGAACACTAATAGCACAGCACTGCGCCACGCACACGCGCACACACACACGTACGTGCACACACACACACAAACATATATTGTGGTTTCCTGACAGAAAGATGTGACCTGGTTGGTCTGTAAGCAGGATGTGGCAAATGCACAGTGGCCTAGATAACCTGATGGGATTTATCTTTAACTGTCTCTACCCGTGGTTATCATTTGTGTACAGTATGCAGCCTTCGTCTTTAGGGGTGGATTAGTTTGCTTTGTATAACAACAGTACAGTAGGTATCTTGTCGCTAACGTTGGCTGTATTCTATGCCTTTGTATGTATTTTTTGGTCAAATTCCCATGACATGTTATTCTTCTAGGGAGATTTTCATTGCTCTGGTTGCTGCGCTGTATGTTTTCTTAATTGTTGTAGCTGGGGTTGAGTAGAGGAGAAAAAGAGCTCCCTTTCTTATTGAATAGAGAGGCAGTGGTGGGGAAAGCTTGCCACCTATTGGTGAAAGTGGCACATAACATTTTCTCTTTTCACACAAATATATTTATGTTTCTTCCTGTTGTTTTTCATCTTAGTTCTTTATGTTCTGTATGCCCGCATAAATAATCAAAGCTTGCAAATTCAGTATATGTAATATAAATGTCAATGTCCTCTTTCTGTTTCAGATATGTATACGTCTGTCAGGCCTGAGGCTTCAAAAGGTGTCCATTTCCGCGGTGCTGAGTGGTTCCTGAGGCCTGGGGCTCCATGGAGGGCCGTGCCGTCCCTTGACTGAGTGGGCTGCCTCACTGGACAAGCAGCCATGTCCGCCTGCAGCGCCTTCACAGAGCACGTGTGGAAACCAGGCGAGTGCAAGAACTGCTTCAAATCCAAGAGCCTGCACCACCTGGCCCAGAGCAGTGTGGGAAAGCCGTCGGCCGAGAAGAGGCCTCCGCCCCAACAACACCAGCAACAGCAGCAACATCAACACCAACAAAACCAACAACACCAACAACACCAGCAACAGCATCAACAACATCAACAGCCGCAACAACAACAACAACAACAGCAGCAGCAGAATCAATCACCTGCGGGAGCCAAACCCAGCTCCAACCTCGCCAACAGCACACCGGCGGCTTGCAGTGTGTCGGCCCGCTCCGCACACCTCCGTCCACCGGTGGCTAAGAAGCCAACCATCGCTGTGAAGCCTACCATGATGCTTCCGTGCTCCTCGGCCGGTCTGGATTCAGAGGGGAACCTCCAACGGCCACCTGACGCTGGGGAACAGGGAAAAACGTCCGCCTTTACAGTCTGGAACCGCAACGGGCTGAACCACATGCGGCCTGGCGGGTCCAACAACAATGCAGGGGAGGATGG
Organism: Forbesichthys agassizii; assembly: GCA_026546735.1. NCBI lineage: Eukaryota > Metazoa > Chordata > Actinopteri > Percopsiformes > Amblyopsidae > Forbesichthys > Forbesichthys agassizii. The sequence continues at coordinate 8,843 of JAODLL010041957.1, forward strand.
TGTCGAGGAAATAGAGGGATATGGACAACTCAGCCCACCGCAAGACCCAGTTAGTAATAACAACGACAGTGGACTGACGGATGTACTGAAAGGGTTAGCTGGGCTATGTCCAGGCCCTAGCCTCAGCCCCTTGTCTGGCTCCAGGGACCTGTTTTTAGGGCGTATTAACACCTCGTATCGGCGATCCCTTGAACGAGGCGTTCTGGCCTCCAGCTGTTTAGCTATGGGCAGCGGCAGTGGAGGAACTTGCCAGAAGCAAGTTTCCCTGAGCGACAGCGCCGCGGTCATCAGCGCTGAGGGCGGTCGATTCTGCTACCCTGATTTTACAGAATATGACGAGGATTATGATGATGAGGAGGAGGAGGAGGAGGAGGATGAAGAAGATGAGGATAGTGAAGAGGAGGAGGATGAGGATGATGATGATGAAGAACGTGAGAGCTGGGATGAAAGTGATGAAGAGTTACTTGCCATGGAAATCCGTATGCGGGGCCAGCCACGGTTTGCTAATTTCCGCGCTGCCACGTTGTCGCCGGTGCCGTTCGCTGCGGGGAAAAAGTGGAATACCGTGCCTCTCCGCAACCGCTCACTGCAGAGAATTTGCGCCGTGGACTATGATGACAGCTATGACGAGATTCTGAATGGATACCCTTCCATGGACTCAAATGGAGCTCTGCTCCCTTACCGACCCATTGACCTGCAAGGCAGCGGCTTCCTCTCCAATTCAGAATCAGCTACATCCCCAGAATCCTCCTCATCACTGCCAGAGGACACTCATACAACCTCCAGCAGTGCAAGCAGTGCCCCATGTGCTCTTAGGAATGGCCTACACTCACCCTTGTCTGTTATTAAGGCTCCCCTACTATGTACCTCGGCTTCCAAGAACGATTCTGTTCACAGAGCACTGAGTCCTTCTAAGGTGACCGAAACCCACAAGGCTGTCCTAGCCATCCGATTAGAGGACCAGGATGGTCGACAGGGAGCGCCAATGCCCAAAGCCCTTCCTGGACAACCAGTCACCATCAGCTTCAGTCCCACAGAGGAGCAAGCTAAACCATATCGTGTGGTCAATCTAGAGAAGTCCCTGATCTGCAAACCTTACACTGTAGTGGATGTATCGGCATCTATGGCACACAAAGAAGGGCAGATGCAAGATACTGCCCCTAAACCCAAAACCCCTTCGAAGGCGTCAAGCCCTTCTGGGTTCCATAGTACTCCTATAGGACATCCTCTATCCCCAGCGTCCCCCACCTGCATAACGTCTTCCACTTCCCACACGTCAGCTACATCTGCAGCGTTGCCAGGCTATTCCCGGAAGAAAACCGGAAGCATCCGCTACCAAGAGGTGTGGACGTCAAGCACTAGCCCTCGCCAGAAGATCCCCAGAGTAGATCTCGGGGTTGGTAGTCCTCCTGGGCCCACCATTCCTCCTCGACACTGTAGTCACAAGTCTGCTCCCACCTCCCCCACCTCCGGGCTGTCTTTCTCCCGGACGGTACCTGTGAAGTCCCCTAACTTGTCAGAAATTAAGTTTAACAGCTTTAACAATGCCGGCATGCCTCCTTTTCCTATTATTATTCGTGATGAGCCCGCCTATGCCCGAAGCTCTAAGAATGCTGTCAAGGTACCTATTGTCATCAACCCATGCGCTTATGATAATTTAGCTGTGTACAAGAGCTTTCTGGGACTCGGTGGTGAGCTGCCACAGCCAAAAGTGACTGGGAGTAGAGTGACCAGCCATACATATGAAGAAATTGGCTCATCGGAGAGTGTCCTTTGTTCTTCAACAGAGAGAATGGTCTCTGGTAAAGGAACATTAGACAGAATTTGTTTTGAAGAGGCAAAAGCACCTGAAACAGACAAAACATCTGCAAATCTCCAATGTAGAACCACTGTAGACTCAGGCACCTTGACGAGCACCGCGGGTGGTGCCGTCTCTCCCACTGCACCAACAAATGCTCCGACTTCTCCAACTGCAAACCTTCCCAGAAGAATCCTAACAGTCTCTAGCAAGAAAAGTGGGGATAGTGCTTCAAGTAAAGAGGGTAACACAGACTTATCGTCCTCTATTGGGACAGGCTCAACCTTTCGAGAAGAGGCCAGTGCAGTGCTTTCCCAGATTGTGGCCTCCATCCAACCTCCTCAGTCACCCCCTGAATCCCCCTCGACGGAGTCCAAAGCCTCAGAGGAGCTGTATGCCATCCCACCAGACGCCATCAGGGAGACCCTCAACCGACCAAAGTCTCTCTTCTCCAGTACAGATGGCTGTCTTCCCAAACCAAAGAAAGACACGCCCTTAAAGCTGTTGCCCAAATCTCAGAGTGCCTCCGCTGCCATCCCGCTCCCGAGCCCCAAATCGGAGTCCAGTGCCCCCTTCCCCCCTCCCAGGTCTACGTCGTCACCGTACCACGCGTCCAACATCCTCCAGAGACACTTTGGCAACTGGACCAAGTCGTCCGCCGCCAGCTCTCCCACACGGCCCAGTGATGGGGAAGCCAGTCCCGGGGGAGCGGAGAGTCGACGTACGGGGCCAGAGAGCACCAAGCCCAAACGATGGATCTCCTTCAAAAGCTTCTTCCGCCGGCGGAAGGATGATGATGAGCAGAAGGATAAGATGGAGCGAGAGAAAGGCAAGCTGGTGGGGTTGGATGGGACGGTAATCCACATGCTTCCGCCACCGCCCCTCCAGCGACAACATTGGTTTACTGAGGCCAAGCCTGAGGATCCCAACCAGAAGCCAACCATTATCTTCGCCTACAAGCCGGATGGCACCGGCACCTCTGGTGATTGTGAGGGAGAGCTGCGTATAGAGGAGTGCAGGGAAACTGCTCTGCTGATGCCAGATGAAAGCAAAGAGCCCGGGATGCTTAGCACGGTGCAAACAGCATCCCCACACACCACTGGAGTTGACCTCGTCAGCAATGCCATCAGGTAATAAACCAAGCATTAATATACTGTAGTTTAGAGTTACATTGATACCCCTCCTTCATGCTATACAGAACACATACACATACAAGCTGATCAATGTGTCCGTATTCTACAGCAAGCTTATTATGAATATTGTTAGTGTATCGTATTGTGTATGTGTTTCTGTGCAGTATGTTTGTTTTCTTAGAGTGGATTTTCTGTGTTAGTCGTCATGAGTGATGTCCATTTTACCATATCAATTTATTATACAGTGTTATTTGTCACGCCAAGAGGGAAATTAGATTAGTTAATCATCTGGGACATGTATGCAGAAAAAGAGAAAGCCTTCATACTTTTGGCAGATCTCAAGATTGATTCCTGTCTGAAAGCATACAATACACTACATATTTTATAGTCAAATTGAAATGTTATTTGTCAAATTCACACAATTCAGCTGGTAGCAATACTTCACGTTAATGCATGCATCTTCAAACTGATTAAAGAGCATGAAAGAGCTAGCTTGGTATAAAATTCACTTTGTGAATATGGTCCGTCCATGGTCCATTTGGAAGTGTTCAGAGTTGTTTCCTCGAAGACCTCTTATTTATTTTGAAACTATTGGACACGGTTTACAATCATCGTTGCTACAACTGTTTTCATTGCCTCATCTAGCTCTACCACCGTTTTGAAACACGCTTGACATCAACATCATCTCACTAATCCATGCTGATTGGATCGCCAGCAGGGTGGCTGTGAAAACACTAATGCGAACAGGGTTTACAGACTATAATCTCAATGAGAGAAATTGAGCTGAGAGCAATAGTCGGTCATAGCAGGCTATGAAAGAACTAAGTGTCTAAACGTGCCTCCAGAGGGTATGCTATCAATGGTTTGTAGAGGAGTGGTAACCGTGGCATTGTGTCTTTTTAATATAGCTTCCATCAAAGATAGAGTAGCCGAATATAAAGCCCACAAGAAACTGTTCTGTTTTAACTTCAAGTAAACTAGTAAACTTTATGAAACATGACACTCTTTTTGGTGTCTTCCATGGAAATACATAGTACGGTAATATAATAAATAATGTTACACATACAGTATATGTCTGCTGTCAGTACCGCTGTGCACATCTGATGAGACACTTAGCTAGCAGCGATCATGTTCCCATCACCCACATGTTAGTCTCTCACTTCCCTGCTGGTGCTCTTGTCAATTGATGCTGCTTGACCTTTGCCGGGGGCTGTGCCAAAGCAGCATGGGGGCTGCTGTCCTTTCAGACCGATCCCTCATAATGAATTCCAGACATGTTTGATCAGATCAGTACTATCTAGTCGCTTACAGAGCGCGCACGGCTGAAGCCTCTGCAAAGGCTGCACACGCTCCCTAATGGAATCCATTAAGTGCACAGCAGGTAACCATGCCACTAGGGAGGGACATCGGTTGCCAGTGGGTCAGCTCACATGGGTTGTCATGCTCTCCTCTGTCCATGTCTGATTGGATTTCATCCAGTGGCAATAGGGAATAGAACGCTTTATTGTACTGGGGGCTGTGTGCCTTGCTCTGCTTTGCACTGAACAGTGTTTACTTTTGATTAAACATGCACAGCTTGTCATCCAAGTTCAGTGGCTGTTCGTCCCTGTTCAGTTTGTCACTGTATAACAGATCTCTGTTCCACCTCATTTTATTTGAGGTTATTGCGCTGTACCATCTGGTGCAATAGTGGCCCTAAAACACTGTACATTCAGACCATGTTTGTTTACTCTCAGGTAATGTATGATGCATGTGGCCCAGTAACCTTCGTGTGTCCTTCGCCCAAGAACTGTGCTGTTGCTCCTGTGTGCATCTCGTATGATTTGTTTTGATGATTTAATGTGCGAGTAATGACTGTTCCTGTACATTTTTTCTTTCCTTTTGTCATTCAAAACCCTGTCTTTCTTCATAATAATTGGTCAAATTATGAATTAATGGGGAATCCAAATTAATACCACAGGGATTATAATTACACGCATGCATTGACTGAGGATAACCGTATTTTGCTAACATTTAATCAATACAAAAATATTGATAATTTTGCTCTATGCGTGAGATTACGTACTTTACCCAGAATCCAATTTTAGAAATGTTAATGACATTTCTCACCGAGGACTACCTCCTCAGACCGTGCTTAAGTTTGCAACTTGCAAGTACGTTCACTGCAAACTCAAAGCAAAAGGCATAACAATCATAATGTTGTGTGATTGTGTTGTTTAAATAACCGTAATAAATGTGTCAAACCATGCCCCAACCATACTGTATCTCACCTCTCTGTGTAATTAAATATTAAATCATCTGACTCATCTTGACTGACCTGAATAATCACGTGGAAAAAATAATTTCTATGTGAGCAACATTGCCTTTATTGAGCATGCTCTATGATTTGAATACTAATCCACATCTACTCAAACGCAAGAGGCTAGATACTGTGCGGGGGGGCATGTTGTTTTCTGAATGATAGGGTTTTGGAACATAACCTGACATGCCAGATGTATTCTGGATGGATGTTGTTAGACACATCCATCTGGGGAGCCTTCCATTGAAACAGTTTTTAAATGGCAGGCGTTTTCACAAATATACTTGGCAGGTGTTTGGACGAACCTGTGAACCAGCTGTTGTTAAATCCTCCCTTGCAGAAGAAACGTCTGGAGAAGAGTGAAAACATGGGCCTATTTTATCGAGAAAACCCTTTCGTGTTTTTACGTTAAATTCTGTAGGGCCCGTCATTGATGTTTTCAAATTGTTTTAATGTCGCCTTCGTCACACCGAACTAAATTATGCCATAACATGTCTCGATTGTATATTGATTATTTATCTACAACCAGGAGCTAATACTTGCGCTGAGATTGCATGCCCATAGCTAAAAATAAAACGGTGGTGGGAACTCCGTAGCCCTGCCGTAAGAATTCATCGTACGACGCCAAAGGCTTTCTAACGCTTGAAAAATAGACGAGAAAGGCCATTGACCAAGCTGCAATTTTTGATGAGTTGGCAATGAGAACGTGTTGTTTATTTACAAACGGTGAACAGCAAAAACCACATGATTATCATTTAGATAGGCTATCTATGTAGGTTACACTCCAAACTACGCTTTTTTTCAGCGGCGGGAATAGCTAAAAGAAACTGATCTGATGATCTAAGAGGCCTCAAAGTCTGATACACTGGAAAGACATTTGAAATGTACAATGGAGCCAAACCACGTAGTGCCTTATAAACAAGCAGCACCTTAAAATCAATTCTATATTTGACTGGTAACCAATGAAGAAAAGCCAATATCGGGCAAAATATGGTCCCTCTTCTTGGTACCAGTCAACAGCCTAGCAGCTGCATTCTGGATGAGTTGCAGACGCACTAAGGATGATTGGCATATTCCAGTATATAGTATTATCTTAATATCGCTGACTCCACTTTTAATACTCCCTCCTACACTTACTTAATTCTATTTATTTCTATTTATTTCTTATTTCTTTATGAGTACTTGCCTTCATCTGCTTTTCTAACAGTCCACCCTGGCATGATGTCTTCTGTGTTTCTCTCCCCTCCCTTCTCCAACCCTATTTTGTCCATGTTCTGCATCCATATACAGTGCTTCATCTTGTATCTGTTTTTGAGCAGAGCACATTTCACTCTTCCACTGTCAAGAGCCTGTCCTCATTCTGTCTCCTAACTGGCTGGTCTGCTCCAGTACCCACTTTGTTTCTCTTCGACAAGATGTGTTCTGTTCCCTCAATTTATATCAGCTCTCTCTGAGGTGGCTGTGGCCTAGGTTATTTAATAAAGCAATGCTAAGTATTATATTACCAATAATCCGTACTGACTGATTCATGACCGCTACTGAATTGTAAAGTTCTTATACTGTAAATGTAGTTTACCTTAAATCTGATCTTCTTATTATGACGGCATAGTAAATGACAAAGCAGTGGCCTATGACTTACCGGTTTTATATGTTTATGATACTGGCTGCTGTTTACAGTTGTTGTAAATCAGTAATAGTACAATAGCACCATGCTGTAATAGAAGTTATGAAGAGCAAAATGTGGTTATTACAAATGAAACATTTACAGAGTTCCAGTGTGACAGAATTGTTACAGTATACAGTATTTAATTTAAGTTTATTTTATTTATTATTTCCTTGTGACATGACATAGGCTAAGATCTAATTACCCAACTCAAACCCCCCCCCCCATGTTGTGTTCAATGTCATTATCTCCACCTCAGACAAGTCTGTTTGTTGTGAAAATGAGAAAGGGAATATGCATACTGAGTTGTCTCCTCAGCATGTTAGTGCCTGAGAAAAAATGATGAAGACAGGGGTTTTGGTTTTGTTCAACAAATCTGTCAGCTGTTCCCAGATGTTCCCAGAGTGGTTTTCATTCTTAGTTTTCAGATACAGAAGGCATAATATATTCCTGAATTTCTCATTTGTCATTAATTCATGGACACAAATCAAAGGCTTTATGAAAAATGAATTGTTCTGATATAGCCCACTGTATTATGTATGGCAGAATAATGATTCATAGTTGGCCCTTCTATAGATTGCTAGACATTTATTAAAAAAACTATCAATAAATTTAAAAACACAAACTGTATTATAATAACTATATATGTTATATGTTGTGTAGTCGGTTTGTAGTGGACAATATGTATTTTATAAATCACATCCCAGCCTAGTTCAGTCAGTGTAAACATCCTGATCCAGTCATAATGGATCATGCAGGTTGATTAGCAGTGCAAGGGTTAATTCCTGCTTTGACTGTTTCCACCCTCTGCGTATAACGCTGATATTGGCCAACAGTGGGCGTTTTTATCAGCAAGCACACATCACCATAGACAGGTGAGAACACTTGCACAGAGGCATTTGCAAGAAAAGAATCATCTCTACACATACCTCTGGCTGGACTTTCTTACCTTGTCGAGAATGTGACCTGTACCTTGTACTCAAGTATTTAAGACATGGGTAGCTGCATGAGCCAGTACAGTGGGTAAGCTTGACTTTAAAGCCTCTCCTTTAACCTGTCCTAATTCAAAAATGTCTCTGACCATCCGGGCCTTACTGAGGCGATGTTTACTTAATAGGGAGGAGAGATTGTCGAGATTGTACGATACCTATTTACTTGAGCTGAGAAATGGTGAAATGCAGTGTGTGGAGCAGCTTCAAAGAGTCTGAACAAGTTAGGTCCTGACATTGAGACATGTAGCAGCTGTAAAGGTATTTGTTTCAAGGGCTTCTCAAGGTGCGTAGCCATACGCACTACGTTGTTAGGATATTCCATGCAAGACATTGCCGTTACCTTTTCATTCAATGCACTGCATTGTAGGCTCATTCATACAAATGCAAATTTTTGGTTGTTTGGTAATTCTGTTTTTCTGTTAATATTAACTTCCTACAACTGTCAGGATGGTAATATTGTGTGCAGTGAGTGGCCGTTTGTAGATTATTGACTGGGCAGTTTATTGCCCAAAAAAGGAAAGATAAACATGGATGATTTATGTTTCTGTGGGTTGTAGAGGCTTATAGCAGTATGCTTCTTGTAGTATAATTCTCCGTTAAACTATCCATACAGTAAATATAGCTAATGATATGAAATATATATATTTAGCATTGTGAGTTTACATGAAGTTCAGCTGCAAACCATTCGTTGTCATTAAAAACTATAATAACCTACTAATAACCCGGCACACGTGGCACGAATAAAGAAAATTAAGGGGTAGAAATCACCATAGGCAATATGTTGCAATCCAGTTTTCATGCAAATGCAGAAACATTTTATAGGGTATGGCTCTTAGATGAAAGAGTTTTATTAATAACTGGCTCATGTATTTATTATATCGGTGGTGGGTTTTTGTACTTGACTTGTCTTGCAATGCTGGTGACAGAGTTTAGCTTTTGTTAGATGTATTACGTTATTCTGGATAGTGGAGTGTATTTAATCCCCAAAAGAAAGCTGTGCGACAGATCTCAAATGACATCTTAAAGATCGTTCTACTCTACAGTAGTTAGTCTTTATTATGGGGGGTCTTTGCCACAGAATTCACTCTGTATTGAAACAGTGAGTGACTAATATTCTGAAGTACAGTTTTGTACACGCAGCATTTGACATGCCACAACTTTAATTACTCAAGTTTCAGAGCTACCTCTTTTATTCTCCCTCTCAGAGAAGTCAACACAAATGTTAGCTGGCATTGTTGTGATATGGTCTCAGATTTGCCTTATTTGACCTTCCTAGGGGCAGTCTGTGTCTAGTTAGATTCAAGACACGTCAGGCTTCAAAAGATCCCTACCTCAGGCCATACTGACTCAAATTCACCCCTTGATGTGAGGGAAGCAGTGGTGTTGTGTGGAGACATTGAAGGAAACAAACAATTTGACTTGATAGTTTGATAGTACCACATTCACATACTATCACTATCACGTTGTGAGGGTTGCTCAGGTGAAAACACAACACCAAAGCAGCTTATTGTAGTTATTGTTCAAAATAAAACATTTGAAAGCATTTAATCAGAAGATTTTGACAGTGCTACATGTTAAACATGAACTACATGGGGGAACAAGGGAACAAAATAGTTAAAGTTATAGTGAGCTATTGTAAGCTAATTATCTTACAATTAAAAGCTAATTCGTTTTTGTCATATTCACCATATATCTCGTCGCATTACGCTAGTGTAACTTTCTATGTTGCATCTGAATGACGAAGCTAATTCCTCCTCTCTGTGTGGTCGCGTGTAGCCAGGTGCCAGGCAGCGCCAGCGATGCCAGGGAGCGAGAGATGCCTGGCGCTGCTGCCGCCGCCATCGCCGCCTCTCTCTCCATGCCTGCCAACCCCAACCTGCCGTCCCCCGCCGTCCCCCGTCAAGGGCCCCAGGAAGGCAGGGAGACGGGGGCATGCGCCGTGGGCCTGGCCGTCACCCCGGCCTCGCCCAGCGAGGGCAACGTCAGCCTCTGGGACCCGGAGGAGGACGGAACGCACTCCCAGCACTCCCAGCACTCCTACTCGCCTGCTTCCAGTTCCTGTAGCGCCACCTACAGCAACCTGGGTAGGACTACCTTTTATTTGCAGTTAAATTACGTTTAATAATTTAGCCGTTTAAAAATATGAGAGAATCCATAGAATCCACCCTCCCAAGACGTTTAGGGTGTAATAGGTGCTGAGAGGGCAACAACAATTTGCATGTATCCATATATAGAATTATATGTATCACTGTGTCCAGGCAAAACTAAAATGAATACATTGTATGAATTAAGTTGTGTAATGGTCAGTCAAACGTAATATTTATAGATGCCACGTGATGATGTAATCTGTGAAGTCCCGTGAGAATAAAATGTCTTCTTCAACGGAGTGTTACAAAGTTTAAACATGTATAAAACCCTAACCCTAGAAAATGGAGCAACATATACTTAAAGGTATAGTGATGAATTGCAAGGTAAATGTAAGCTAATACACTTTTTGTCAAATTCTACAAATATCTCCTCACATTTCGCTATCTTACCATTTTTGTGCTTGTTGAAAAAAGAAGGCGATACGCATACACATCCTTGGCTCTGTAAATAGTAACATGAACAAAGTGGCGAACCCCGCTCATATCAACAAAGCCGTAGCACTAATCTCTGCTTTACACTGCATTTCAGCGTGTGAGGACCGGAGAACGATACTGTTTTGATTTTAGCTTGCAGTTAGCAAGAATGACTGACCATGCATCATTACTGCCAAAGCTCATGCCCTGCATTGGTAATAAAGTTGGTTGTTGATAGTGTGGTATTGGCCTTATTGTCAAGGAATTTCAAGGATTTTAAAGGAATATCATCATCATCATATCATCAAAACTAGAGATGAAATAGAAAGACTAGAGATTAAATCAGGACTAAAAGCTGTCAGACCGACTGGCTGTAACTATTTGCAGTGCTCCTAAAGTGTATCTCTCTAGGTTATTTCATACTGTAGGTGACTTTGACTTACAGACAATTGGAGTCCAATGAAGTTCATCAAATGGCTATAATCTGTAGTCAGTTTTGGGTGTACTTCAATAATGAATGACCGCTGTTTGGATTTATTACATGTAGGCATCAGGTGGTTTGAAAGGTCAGTAGTACAGAAAGTACATTGAAGAGAACACAGATGTACAATATAATCTGAAACCTCACTTTGGCTTTCCATCTAATATTGCTATTAAGAGCTCTCAAGTCATTGAAAGAATATTGCATCGATTGTGCTTCTGTGTGCAGGCTTGACTTGTCAAAGGTGAATATGTGTCTCAGGGTACAGCACACCCCCTTGAGAAAGTGTGATTTATTCCCTGTCAAAACTGTCTGGAGCGCAAAAGCTCAATTCTTTTCAACCACAGCCGGCAACTGTGAATAGCAACATTTTTTTTTTTTCTGATATTGGCTGGTCATGCCTGGCCTAGCAGAGATTCACAATCAGTTTCAAGGGTGATGGACCAACTCTTTGTATCGTGCTTAGCGTTGATGTTTGTGGAGTTGTCCCTTGGCTCTATTGGCGTGTGATCAAATCCCATTGGGGCCACACAGAATTGGATTTTGAAGCCCAATTGAAGTCACAATGGATCACTAACTCTTCAACGTTACCAAGAGATTAGGTCCTATTAATCTCCCTTTAGTTTCTCTCTCTCTCTTTCTCTCTCTCTCTCTCCCCCCCCCTCTCTCTCTCTCTCTCTCTCACTCTCTCTCTCTCTATAGTCTTATTTGCATATAGAATATTTGTGTAAATCTGAAAAGTAGTTATGTCTCAAGATCTCAAATTTGTTTTGGCTGCTAAAGGGAAACTGAAGGTAACAAGGTAACAAAGTACACATTTAACAGGCCACAGACATTGATATACTGTAGCTGTTCCTATTAACACTAACGATTATACACAAAATAGAAGTTTAGACACACACACAGAGACAATGTCTCAATCAACAGATAGAGCTGTTCCAGCCATACTGTAGCCTCTATATATATATTGTTCTGTTATTTGAATCTCTCTCTCTCTCTCTCTCTCTCTCTCTCTCTCTCTCTCTCTCTCTCTCTCTCTCTCTCTC
>JAODLL010041968.1:0-20811 GCA_026546735.1 Forbesichthys agassizii
GAAGGTTAATTCCTTTATTGTGCATTTCGATGTTTTATGAGAGAATCTCACGTGAATTTGTTGGACAGTCTCTATGTATTTTAGTTAGGGTATAATCATTATTAGGCAACATTTATATAGTATAACCATTTATTATGCATGCCCTGTTTAATCACTTTTGAATTTAATAAATCTATGATTTTATAATAAGCAGTGGTTACTATTGTTTATGTGTAACATAAACTTGGGTCCCTATTTTCGTAAAGCATTCATAAATTCAGATTTAGGATTGATTTTGATAACAAGCAAAATTTTAAATACTATTAATTTAATAATAATCATAAAGGTGACTAACGGCCTACAGGAGTTTAAATAGACTCATATAAACATAGTGGTGCCCCCTTTTTATTCATATAATTATGAAATATGAATTATGAAAAATATCCAAAACTGGTATGTAGGATCACTTCACTAATGTCCCCTTTGCCACATGGCCGGACACGTGTGCTAGTGTTCCGACGTGCAAAGCCATGACTGCACTTTTTCCTGCTGACCGGCGGCGGGCCTATTGGCTGGGCTATTCAGCGGTGACATCAGATGACGATGATGATGAAGATGATGAAGACGATGATGCTGATGGTCAGGAGGACTGCGAGGACACATCATCTGTGTCCTCAGATCAGGAAGAAGATGCAGAAGAAGCTGCTGAAGGAAACGCAGAAGAAGACGCTGACGCAGAATGCGATGTAGACTTAGAGGCAGACGACGTCCCCGAACGGGAGACTTTGTTGTCAAAAAATTGCAAAATCGAATGGTCCTCGGTGGCATTTCGCAGCAGCGGCAGACGGGCCGGCACTTGGCGAGCCCGTGGCGGTGCCCCCTGGCCCCACGCACTATGCCGTCACTCGTGCCCGTGACATCATAGCCACATTCCTCTTGTTCATCACACCGGAGATAGAAGGCCTTATCCTGCACATGACCAATTACGAGGGGAGTCAAAAATACTCCGACGATAGCTGGACCAGAATGGACGAGACTGACCTTCGTGCCTGCATAGGGCTTCTCATCTTGGCGGGCATGTACAGGTCGCGCGGGAAAGCCACCGCCATCCTGTGGGATGCCGAGAGCGGCAGGCCTATTTTCCGCGCCACGATGCCACTCAAACATTTTCACGCCTACCCGAGCCTGCTACGCTCCGACGACCGCCAGACGAGGCCCGCTTGGCGAGCCACGGACAAACTGGCCGCCATCCGGTCGGTCTGGGACAGTTGGGTGGAGCGACTACCTCACCTCTACAATCCGGGGCCCGACGTGACCGTGGACAAGCAACTGATTGCGTTCAGAGGTAGTGCGCGCAAGCGCACTGATTCACACGCGTTGTGACACACACACACACACACAAACACCAAAACTGCACAGAAAACGTTTGCTATCATTATAATAATAAGAATAATAATAACTTTATTTGTATAGCACCTTTCATACACAATGTGCAACACAATGTGTCGTTGTCATTTTCTACTGGCTTTTAGGCCCAGCCTGGTGGGCAGACAAAAACGTGTCGCTCTCCTCCATTGGGCTGATTCACATTGGTGACTGCTGTTGTGTTATCTCTCCCTGGCGGTGGGGGGCTTTCCTGCACGGTTATCTGCTACTCTCCCTGGAGACCGGGCATGGCTGTCCCCGGGACAGGGGATCTCGGGTTCTTTGCGCTACAGGGGGTCACGGGAGGGCCTGGATTCTGGGGTTCTTACCTGCCTGTTGCTGGGGTCGTTGCGGCGCGGTGGTGATACACAGTCCAGAGGATACAGTGGTATTAAAACAATAACCCCAAGAAACCAAAAAAAAAAATAAAATAAATTTTTAAAAAAATAAAATAAAAAAATAAAAAAAACAACAAAAAATAAAAACATTGGTGACTGCTATCTGTCACACCGACACACCCACACACACACACACACACACGCACACACATAGACACGCACACATAGACACGCACACACAGGCACAGGCAGGCACACACGCAAACTGACACTGTAATGTTCTGATTGACAATACATCTCGTCTGCCCCCCTTCCCCTTCCCATCCCCAGGTCGCTGTTCCGGGGGTCGCAATGTCACGTGCGACAACTTTTTCACCTCCTACGAGCTGGCACAGCGGCTCCTGGCGAGGACCAACACCATGGTTGGGACAATTCGAAAGAACAAACCCGAGCTGCCGCCGGCGCATCTCGCGACCGAGAACAGATGTGTCTTAGACTCCGCCTTCGCGTTCACGCCCACCGCGACCCTGGTCTCGTACCTGCCGAAGAGAAGCAAGAACGTGCTTCTTCTGAGCACACGCGGGCCGAAGTGAGCCAGCGCCGAGACAGGAAGCCTGCCATCATCCTCGACTAAAACGCCACCAAAGGGGGGCGTGGACAATCTCAACAAAGTCATTGGCATCTACAGCTGCAGACGGATGACCGCCCGATAACCTCTCGTCATAATTTACAATATCATTGACGTGTCCGCCTACAACGCAACGCCTTTGTGATTTGGGGCGAGCTCAACCCCGGCTGGCAGGCCAAGAGATGCGTGTTCCTCCAGCAGCTGGGACAGGCCCTTGTGACGCCACTCATCCAAAGACATGAGCATCTTCCGCGCACGGACGCGGCCATCGTAACGACTGTCCGCTGGGGGGCTGGCGCGGGACCTCTGCCGGCAGCAGCAGCAGGGGCCAGGGCTGAGGCTGCGGCTGGGCCAGTCAAGAGAAAACGGTGTCAGATGTGCCCGCCTAAAAAGGACTCTAAAACCACCACGATGTGCTGCGGCTGCAGGAAATATATCTGCAAAAGCTGCACACACACATTCTGTTCCACATGCGCCAACGGGGGTCCTTAGCTAAGGCGGGACGGATTGAACCCGGCGTGTGTGCGCGCAACAAAGGGCTACACGAAGAATCTCTCGCTCTCTCTCTCTCACACCGGAAAGTGTACCCCGCGGGCTCTCCTAAGCCCAAAGTGACCTCCGATGCAAAGCCCGGTGGCCGGAAAGTGTACCCCGCGGGCTCTCCTAAGCCCAAAGTGACCTCAGATAAAGCACGAGAACTTCACAAAGAATGAGCGCAACGCGAGGGTTAACAAACGCTGACTGGGGGATCCCGAGGCTTTCCCAGGCCAGTGTGGATATATAATCTCTCCACCTGGTCCTGGATCTTCTCCGAAGCCTCCTCCCAGCTGGACGTGCCTGGAATACCTCCAAAGGGAGGCGCCCAGGGAGCATCTTTACTAGATGCCCATACCACCTCAACTGGCTTCTTTCGACACAAAGGAGCAGTGGCTCTACTCAGAATTCCTCACGGATGGACGAGCTTCTCACCCTATCTTTAAGGGAGACGCCAGCACCCTCATGAGAAAACCCATTTTGGCCGCTTGTACCCATGATCTATGGTCAGGACCCTATGACCATAGGTGAGGGTAGGAACAAAAATTGCCCAGTAGATCAAGAGCTCTGCCTTGCGTCTCAGCTCTCTTTTTATCACAACAATGTGTTAAAGTGATTGCAATACTGCTCCCGCTGTTCCAATTGTCCGGCCAAACTCCCGCTCCATAGTCCCCTCACTCACGAAAAAGACCCCAAGGAACATAATCTCCTTCACTTGGGGTTAAGGACTCATTCTCAACACGGAATAGGCACTCCATTGGTTTCCTGCTAAGAACCATAGCCTCAGATTTAGTGGTGCTAATCCTCATCCCAGCCGCTTCACACTCAGCTGCGAACCAATCCAGTGAGTGCTGGAGGTCACGGACCGATGATGCCATCAGGACAACATCATCTGCAAAAAGCAGCGATGAGATCCCCATGTCACCGAACCGCAACCCCTCCCCACCACGACTATGCCTTGATATCCTGTTTATGAATATCACAAACAGGAGTGGTGACAAAGCGCAACCCTAGCAGAGACCAACCCCCACCAAGTCCGAATCAAGTCTGACATAATGATGAGAATCCATACACAGATCTTGCTTTGGACATACAGGAATTGGGATTGCCCTTACAATGGACCCCCTCACCCTATACTTCCGCAGCACCTCCCACAATATCTCCCAGAGGACCCGCTCATACGCCTTCTCCAGATCCACAAAACACATGTAGAGCGGAAGGGCCATAGGCCCTGACGGTGTCTGCCATGCTTAAAGCATGTGCCTCCCAACTATGTGGAGTTCTTCAACAAGTCTTCAACCTGAGCCTGAGTCTTCATAGGGTCCCTCGGATGTGGGAGACGTCTTGCCTCGTTCTGGTGCTTAAGGTGCCACGGTCCAGTGTCTCCTGGACTACAGACCAGTGGCACTGACCTCCCACATTATGAAGACCCTGGAGAGACTAGTTCTGGAACAGCTGCGGCCCAAGGTCAGACCTATCCTGGACCCACTACAGTTTGTCTACCAGCCCCGACTGGGAGTGGAGGATGCCATTATATTGTGCTCAACCGCATCTACACCCACCTGGACAAGCCGGTGAGCAGTGTGAGAGTTATGTTTTTTGACATGTCAAGTGCTCAAGTAACACCATTTGGCCAGCCTTTTTAGGTGAGATGCTGACAGCGATGCAGGTAGAGGCTCCCCTGGTATCGTGGATTGTTGACTACCTGACTGGCAGACGGCAGTATGTACGTCTGCAGCATTCAGACAGCCTGGTCAGCAATACCGGGGCCCCACAGGGGACTGTCTTTTCTCCCTTCTTATTCACAATTTATACCACTGATTTCAACTACCACACAGAGTCCTGCCATCTTCAGAAGTTCTCTGATGACTCTGCAGTGGTGGGTTGTATCAGTAAGGGGAACGATACTATACTATACTCTGTGGAGTATAGGACTGTGGTGGGGGACTTTGTCACATGATGTGAGCAGAACCATCTGCTGCTTAATGTGACGAAGACTAAGAAGCTGGTTGTAGACTTAAGGAGAGATAAAGCACCAGCCACCCCTATTGCCATTCAGGGGGTTAGGGTGTACATTGTGGAGGATTACAAGTACTTGGGAGTGCACATTGACAGTAAATTGAACTGGCCCAAGAACACTCAAGCCCTCTACAGGAAGGGCCGGAGCCGTCTCTACTTCTTATATTATATATTATGGAGACTGAGGTCCTTCAACATCTGCCGGACAATGCTGAATATGTTTTATGAGTCTGTGGTGGCCAGTGCTATCCTGTTTGCTGTAGTAGGTTGGGGCAGCGGGTTGAGGGTAGCAGATGCTAATAGACTCAATAAGCTGATCCGCAAGGCCAGTGGTATTGTGGGTGTGAAGCTGGATTCTTTGTCGACAGTGTCTGATAGGAGAATGCTAGCAAAGCTACATGTCATGTTGGACAATGGCTGCCACCCACTCCATGATATGCTGGTCAAACATAGGAGGACCTTAAGTGACAGACTAATCCTACCAAAATGCTATACAGAACACCACAGAAAGTAATTCCCGCCTGGTGCCATCACACTTTTTAACTCCTCAATCAAAGCCTCATTGTCTCAAACAAAGCATCACATTCACTTAATGCAACTCAATGCTAGACATATTGCATAGTATAAATTGTTTTAAATACCCTGGCTGACCTGTAGGAGGCTGTTGTTGGGATGGAATTCCGCAACATCATTGGTATCGTAGTATTATTTACTACTATGACTACTACTTATAATGCAGCTTTTTAATATTGTAATAAAATGGACATATGCATTATTTAAATATGTATTTATTTATTTAACCTATTTCATGTAATTTATCCATGTAATCAGTTTACTATCAATGTAAGTAATGAAATTATTGTAAATTATTATTAACGTGAGAAATACCCATATTTATTTATATTTTATATTTATTTAATTGTATCATTATATTATTGTTGTTTCTTCTGTTATATCTTGACATGCAAGTTGAGAAGTTCTAACAAAGAATTTCCCCTAGGGGATAAATAAAGTATTTTTGTTTCTGATTCTGATACTCCCAGGCCCCCTCTAGGATCCTTTTGAGAGTAAAGAGCTGGTCTGTTGTTCCACGACCAGGACAAATTCCGCATTGTTGTTCTTTAATCTGAGGTTCGACAATCGGCCGAGCCCTCTTCTCCAGCACCTTGGAGTAGGCTTTACCAGAAAGGCTAAGTAGTGTGATACCCTTGTAGTTGGCACATACCCTCTGTGCCCCTTTTTGAAGAGGGGAACCACCACCCCAGTCTGCCACTCTTTTGTCAGTGTCCCCGACTTCTATGCGATGATGAAGAGGCGTGTTATCCAAGACATCGCCTCCACATCCAAATATTTTAGCATTTCTGGACGGATCTCATCAACCTTTGTCACTGTGAAGTTATTTGACTACCTCAGTGACCTCCCCCAGGGATATTGATGATGATCCCCTATCCGCCTCCTGTGTTCTTGATTATTGCTGCTGGAAGTGGTGTTGGAGGGCCAGCAGGGGGCACTCCTCCCTCTGGTCTAAAGGTCAAAAATCCCTGTGCTCCTGGGCAGTAAAAGAGACTCTTCCCTGTGTAGGGTGCCATCTTTCAGATGGGACATTAAGCGGATGTCCTAACTCTCTGTGGTCACTAAACCCATGGTACTTATTATTTATCATAAATGTATGGGTGTTAACCCGGTGTCCTGGCCAAATTTCCAATGTAGCCATCATGGCTACCTAATCATTCCCACCTTTAACTTGGTTTTATTGTCCTCTCTCTTTGTCCCCAACAACTCCCAGGTTGTTGCTGCAAATGAGAATATGTTCTCAGTCACAATGTTCCTGGTAAATTTAAGGTATTCTAGGGCTGTCCCGAATACCATTTTACAGGTTTCGAATACTTGCTGGTAATTCCGAACGAGTATTTGAATTCTCTTTTTTTTTTAAACACCATTAAAAACGCTCAACTATAATTAAGAATAACAGAAGTAATATTCGATTTAGAGCTTCAGTGAGCACACATGTAAACATAGCCATGTGCTCAAAATGGACACTTTGATTGACATGTCAAATAGCATATACCTCCTGTATTACCCAATATGAATGTGTGTTGAATGTAGGGCTGGACAATAATTCAATAACGATATCTATCGCGATATAAACTTTTTTGATAACGGTTTAAACTAATTTCCGATAAGATATACATTTGTCACTGAATGACGGGCGCAGCAGTCAGCTCGCAGGTCTCTTACAGTGCGACCATTTCACTCGCAAATGCGACTAAAGATCTTGGTGTGCAAACATTAAAAAATATGTAGGCCCACTTTGTGCGAGTGACTTCTAGCCACTATGTTTGCAGCTCTAATATGCTCAGTTTCATTGTATTGTTATGAAATCCCCTTGCACAAGGACAACTGTGCAGCGCGCACTTTATACCTGTTCCACTGGTTCCACTTCCAACAGGGTGAGTGCGTAATTGTGTTTATTGTTACCATAACTACACTCCATCCATGCTCGGAGCTGAACTCGGAGCTGAACACAAACACACTCCCATATTACCGGATACCTGCCTCGTCATTACAGCTAGCTAAAGCTAACAGGCAAGACACTAGCAAAACTGGTGGAAAAAATGCCGGCAAACGATACATGCTCGTATGGTTAGAATAACAGGCTCATATGGTTAGAGGTGGATGTGCAATCATGCCGCCAGCCAGCTTTAAAATTGTGCTGCCTGTTTGTGCAATTACGGTAAAGACCTGTGTTTACCGTATACACGTGAAGCTACATTGCATGCCGTCACAATATAAAAAACAATATACCTATATGTCACAAGCAAATCTACTTCAGCAGATATTTTATAATGGGTCAAACCTAATATTCTCTCATTTGTCAAAAACCAAGCCATTCAGACAATACTTTAGAGATTAACATACAATAAAAACAAAATAATAAAGGTGAATAATTGCATAACGGTTATACTTGGTTAGAATGTTGACTTTGCTCCCATATTTTTGGCTGCGCTCCTGTTTTAACTCAGGAGCATGTGTGCTCCTTGGGAATAAAATCAGTGTAGCCCTGCCAGCTGTATTCAAGATGAACAGAATAGAAACTACGACATGCACTACAGCCAGTGCAAAGCAGTATGGGCTGTTTTTAGGTGCCAAATCATTTTACAGTCTGTAAGTAATGTCTTCTGTGGAACGTCTAATTCATGGGACCACATTGCTTATTCACACGCACACCAGAATGTTCCTGACACTTGCTAAAAGGTGAACATTAATTTGTATGTTTTTAATTTCTAAAATATTATAGTTTCATAGGAGGTTTCATAGACATGGCAAATGCTTTTTTCAGAAGTACTCTGTTGTGGGAGCAAATTCTGAGGCTTTTATTGTTCATATCGATATTGGAATTATACCGTATCGACCGAAATTATTAAGTATATCGTGATATAAATTTTGTCCATATCGTCCAGCACTAGTTGAATGAATAGCCTCACTCTCTTCTTATAAACAGAGCCAATTGCATCTCATTGTGTTGATGACAGTTGATGGGCAGGCAATTACATTTCAACATGTGGGTTTATATGGACAGAAGGGACTAATGGGAATGCATGCATGCATGTGAAAAAACAAATACTCGAATTCCAATATTTAAATCGAATACATACACAACGAACAAATACCCGAATAATCAAATATTTGAGGCCAATTGTTAGATTATTGATGTTAGCTGGTTATGGTATTGGTAGCCTATCTGTTATTAACCTTTACCGTATAGGCCTATCGGTACTACGGTACTGTAAAAAGTAGGCCTACGTACGTTACCGTGGAAGCTTACCTCAGTAGGTGTTGTGCCAAAAAGTGATTTCCAGACAGAAAGTGATTTTGCGCTCTCCCGCGGACGGCAACCTGTTAATTTGATATATAATCCATTAGTACATTTGTTTGAAATATAAACAATGATATTACACGTCTACATACCAAACACACACACAAACATCATAAATAGGAGCACATTGCCTATATAAATCATCATAAATTATTATAAAACTGCAAACATTTATTTGGCCACAATTTTTTTACAAGAAGCATAAGTGTCACCAAGACACACATTTGCTATTATCGTAGACAATAACTCAGATTAATTTGCACGTTTTGATATACTAATCAAAAAAACATCAGCTGTAGACGCGCAAAATACCTTTCTGTCAGGAAATCACTTTTTGGCACAACACCGGTACCGGTACCTTAAATAACGTTACTACTATATGTAGCCAACTGCCTGCCCATTGGTGTTGACAGAACACCAATCTAAGGCCTGGAGTCAGATCTTATTAACGTTTGTCTGACTCCACATGCTATGTGTAGGATATTTCATTAGTGTTTTGTAGTTTACATTTTCTTTCGTTTCTTTTGTTTTCTCACAGTTAAAGGAATGACAGAGCCAGAGCAAACAGCTCATTAGCAGCACTGTCATTTACAGTTGGCAAGGTAACCAAGACTAGGCAGCTCATGGTGCTCAGTGGTTGTAGGTGGTTGTAACTAGATTATTGAATGAAAGGATCTCCTCCCGCTAAAAAAGTATAGGCCTATCAACCTAACATTTAACGTTATAATCAAGTTAACGTATGATTACATTGATAACCAATGGATAGAAATTATTGTTATTTTACTGCTTTCTATTAGATTGTAATTTTGCCCTGTGTTTCTGCAGAAGACCGTCAACCCCTAATAAAACCCGACAGAAAATCGAGATGGGGTCTGTCTCTCTCTCTAACCTACCACTCATCGCATCAGATCAAGAAATGGGCAAGGGGAAGAGGGAAAAGGCAAAGAGGTCACCGTTAGGCCCTGGAGAGACATTTTCAGAATTAAGACGTCCTCTGGCTTTGCAAATGTGTTGTCTTTGCATTTTGAATGGAAAAAATTGCCATTTGGCATACTGAAAAAGGCTTCTCCACGGACTCAATCGGCATACCCCTCACCTTCACTAACAAAATGTTGTGTCTGTGTGTGTGTGTGTGTACGCATCTACATCTGGAACTTGTTTGCAGGAAGATGCATCTGTAAAAATAAAAAATAAATAAAACACAAAATGTTATTCAACAGAAAATTATGGAGACCATCAAGGAAACTTGCTCTATGGTGAGTATTTACTTAGAAATATCCTTGTATTACTAAGTCTAGTTTGTTAGCCCACATCCCAATTTTTTTACATTAATGTAAACATATAGTATAATGGGAAAGTTAGCATGATACAGTATACATGAATCGTGTGGACATGAATCAAAATGTATTACGTGCATTCATCATTCTGTTCTACACATAACTGGCAATTACTGGATCCAACACTAATGTCCCAAAGTTTGATAAAGATGCATAATGCAGCAAGATCCCTTCACCACCTGAAGACACCACTAGCCTAAATGAGGCATGTGTGAGCAGAAGTGAGTAGGTATGACAATGCTCACTTTACTGTAAGACTATTGCCTTGGAACATGAGGATCATGAATGTACTAATCCAACTTCGTACCTATTTTTGATTACTGTATATGGACTACATCTATCTGGAAAAGGATTTGAAAATCAGAAGCTCACTATATAATCGGATTAACAAAAGTGACTACACGAAATTCACAAGTGAATTGTTGGTGGTGGTGTACGGTTGCGAGATGCTAGCTACACACTCCCTAAATGGAAGAAAAGCTGCCAACTCCACTCATGATGTCAAGGAGGCCCTCCCAGCAGATCAGATTTCAGCTTTAATAGGTAATTTAATTTGAGTATAATTAATTGGTAAATTATTTATAATATTTTGTGTTCTAATTTATTCATATTTCTGTCCTGAGGGGGAAGTCAAGTCTGTGGTCCGCGCTAAGCTCAACAATGAAGATAAGATGTGGAGGAAGAGGAAGAGAGAATATATAATTAAATGTGCTTCATGTTATTACAGAAAACAAAACTGCAGCACCTATTAATATATAATGTTTTATGCTGCAGTGTAATTACAGTGTAATTTATTTTGTTCTATTATACCTCACTTGGTCGTTGTAGAAATATTTTAGTTGGTACATTTACATCTTTTTCTTTTTTGTGTATTCTCAGGACTTTACTCAGCTGCAGCAGAACAGCAGTCTTCAGACAACTAGTAGCCTACTGCAGTATTAAACTACAGTAGTACTGCAGTATATAGATGCAGTAAATATCTTCTGCTTACGTTAAACACAAAGGTATTTCTTTTAATAATTACTCTGCTAATCATTATATCTTATGCTTATATTAAACCCCCTAAGGTCGACCAAGTCGCCCGCGGCAACTATAACTGTTTGTTTTCATAACTCTGAAGCAGTTTGAGACATTTACAGATTGTGCAAAATTTTACTCGCTAACAACCGCTCTTCAAAATGAGACTGCATGCGATTTTCTAGACCATTTAGATGCTGAACTCTCCAGATCGTGGCTCAGCTCCGCCCTCAGGAAAATCGTGTGATGACGGCTTTTCACCATAGCCTATCACAAGCAGTGCCGGTAACAATCTACCAGGCTATATTGTATATTATTATATGTAGTTTTCAGTATATATATATTCCTCTAAATATGAAATTATAAAAACTATATAAAAAGTGTGCATTCTGTTTTAAAAAGTACAAACTTACAGTAGGAGCAAGCACGCTTACTCACCCATCTTTTACCAATTACTTCTCCCCGACAAGGCCCGCTATGATCTGGAGCTAGGGGCGCAGTAGGGGGGTGGACGGGGAGGACACATCTTTTTTACACATTTTACGTCCGATGTAGCCTAACTCGAATTACATTTGTTTATTTGCCTACTTTGATGACCATCATAAGGCTACCAGCATTGGCAAGTCCATTATAGTCCACAATTCAATGCCCCACCCTATGGAAGTCCATAGAGTACTACATTCAAATGAAATTGCAATCCCAAATAGCATTTTAATTGTCGAACAATTCCACACAAAATATTCTCCGCATTTTAGTGGACACAATATAAACTTAAATGCAATCCCAAATAAAAATGTCATTTTCAAAGACAAATGCGCTTTGCAGCGTGTGACGCAGTGTCGTGAGGCGAGTGCAGAGAAACAAAAAAGAACAAAAGACACCACTGCTGAAGCGCAATGAGCCCCACAGCTCGTCCTTTAATATAATTTAAATAAACACAAACTCCAAAAGAAAAATGGCGTGCACACATCTCCGAACATGAACAGAAAACATGAACATGAAACAATAACCCACACCCCCTCCCAGGAGTCACCGGTCTTTATGCCCTCACGCCCACACGGCTGACGGCAATCGGCCTGATCGCACGTGAGGGCGTGAGGCACTGGGGATGTGGGCAATATCTCTCCGGCTGTCCTATACCGGCGAGACCAGGGAAGCGATACAATACCCCCTCACCAAGGCGGGCCTCCTGGCGACGCCTCTCGCCGGTGTAAGACACCCTCTCCTTGGGACACCGAACGGTGCCATCGGCAGGGTCCCTCCGACGACCTGGCAAACCCTCCAGACCCATAGCAGAGGTGGGACCACTGCGGAGCCTCGGTGGGGCTCGGGCAGGCGGCTAGAGCCAGAGGCAGAGCTTCGATGGAGCCCGGGCAGGCGGCCAGAGCCAGTGGCGGAGCTTCGATGGAGCCCGGGCAGGTGGCCAGAGCCAGCGGCGGAGGCGGGACCCCTCTGGTGCTCGGGCATGCGGCCAGAGCCAATGGCGAAGCTTCGGTGGAGCTCGGGCAAGCGGCCAGGACCAGCGGCGAAGGCGGGACCCCACCGGTGCTCGGGAACGCGGCCAGAGCCAGCGGCAGGTCGGCTCCTTGACACGGGGCGGCTCTGGCGGACCCTCGGCAAGCGGCGACCCCCTGACTCGGGGCGGCTCTGGCGGACCCTCTGCGTCAGGCCCAATGGTGACCACCTCCAAGAGCTGGGCGTCGGTTCTTGCAGACCGGCTACCGGCCGCTTCTGCGCAGTGGGAGGTGGCTGGCGCGGCGCGGCACTGCTTGCCGATGGGGGGTGGCTCCAGCGGACCCCCGGGTGGCACTGCATGCTAACGCGGGGCGGCTCCGATGGACCCCCGGCGTGGATTGGGCCTCCAATGCAGGGCGGCTCCGGCGGGCCCCCGGCGCGGCACTGCTTTCCGATGCGGGGCGGCTCCGGCAGACTCAGACTTCTCGTTTGAGAACTAAGGGTGATCGTGCATTTTCTGTTGTGGCCCCGAGACTGTGGAACGAGCTTCCTTTTTCTATTAAATCGTCTTCCACCATTGAGACATTTAAGTCTCTTCTAAAGACACATTTGTACTCTTTGGCATTTGAGTAAGTTCTGGGACACTATGCTTAAACTGTCTTGTTTGTTGTGTATTGTGTTTTATTGTTTTTATTTTATTTATTAATTGTATTGCATTGATGTGTACAGCACTTTGGTCAGCATTTGCTGCTTTAGAAATAAAATTACTTGACTTGTTTTGGACTATAAAACATGTGCTGCATCCAGGAGCAGTACAGGAATGACCACCCTTATATCGATTCTTAGTTTGACTGTCCTCGTTAGTCAGTGACAGTAAGTGTCGTTCGTAGATTTAGCTAGAGTCAGATAGGACTGAAGAAGCCACCAACCTAGTGACGTCACGTTCGACGTTAGGACAAGATGGCGCTGCGTTTGTTTGAAAAGTTTCCTTTACATTAGTTATTTTTTATTCTGTTTCAGGGACGGTGTTCACCCTATAATATTTTTTTTTATAGTGGGACTTTTAAATAAGGCAAACTATGTTTGGGACAGTGAGGAAAAATATTTACGTTACGTTACGTTTGTGAATCAGAATAAAATCTCTTTGGGAAATTAACTATGGGGATTTTTTGGGGGGGAATTTGGGAAACTACCCATAGTTTCACCAATTCTATGGTTGTATCTACAATTGTTTCCTTCTCTCCGCAGAGAAACATGCAACAGAAGGAATGCCACCATCTCAAGGTGTAGAAATGCTAACTGAAATGACTATGAGTCTGACAACACCTTCCAGAAAGTCCTTCACATGTCATTTAAGAGGCAGAAAATGTAAGAAGACATTTTAAAATAATTTATGTTATAAAGTTATTTGTAGTTGTGAATTTGTTCAATTTTATTTATATTCAGCTCGCAATTCTGTCCAAAAGAAAAAGTGGGATACACAAGAAGTCCAGGCTGTGGAAAGGCACATGATGACATTTATTACATCACTGTGTCCCAGGAAAGCAAGATTGTGAAACATTTCTTAAAGCAGAGCATTTGGCATTGAAACAGCGAGATTTGCAATCTGTTGAATTCTGCATTCACAATCTAATTATGGCACACCGTTCTTACACAGCATGGGCCTGTATGCTATTCCATTATTGCACTAAAATAGTTTGTACCAGTTTTCATGTACCAGTTTTATTTGAGTAGCTTTTTTTTGGGTATGTTTTTTTCAGTTCTATATAACGATGCAAATGCTCATATTGAGTAATGTGTAGGTACAGTATATAGTTGTCTAGACGTTAGACAGACATCAAGTGTAGAAGAACGACAAACTGAAGGAATAGAATAATTCAAGTACGTTCATAGATTGCACTTCCACCATTATCTTCTTATTCTCTTCAAAATTTGACTTTGATTCTTTAAATTGTCTTCTGCCTGACAGGCAACTATATAATATGGATAATGGTAGCTCAAAATTTTAAGGATTTCCAAGAAAGTTGTGTTTCTAGTTAGAAAATAGAGCAGCATTCTTTAAGATCCGCTAACAGTGTATTTATTTTTTACTGACATTCTATTCTGTACACTTCTTAATTTTTCACACTGTAATACATTATTGCATTAAATTATTTTGTGTATACCTTTTTCCTTCATTATTTCAGTTCTTCGTAACTATGCAAATGCATTTTATTTGGAAACCAGTGTTTAATTTTTACTTTGGATGGATTTTTTACAGTGTTCATTGAAGTAACAGAATGCAGTGATATTTGTATGTTCTATATTATAGTGTGCCTCACTTTTTCCACTAAACAAGCAAGATATTCTACTGGTTTCTGGTTGTTTGTTACATTTTTTAATGTCTTTCTTTCTCAGTAATGTGTAGGTCCAGGAAGTATATAGTTCAACACTCATCACACAGAGTGTTGAAGAAGACAACGGCAAGAATGTAATGACTAAAATAATCATAGGAGGTTCACAGGCTCTTCAGAGCAACCATTATCTTATTATCTTCAGAATTTGACTCATTAATTTTGACTAAATAATCTTGCAAGATACAGGCAACCTTATGATATGGATAGGTAGCTCTAAGTTTGGAGGACTTGGCACTTGTGTTCAGGTTAATCTCATAACTTCTCTTCAAGTCCATAACATAGAATACCTACACTACATATGTAAGATATACAGCCACTGAAATTATTATCAGACCAGTGCAGCAGTTCTCTGCTCTGGTTTTTCTGCAGCTTTTAATTACGTATACATATTGTACTTCTATATGATATATATTACATTTGAATTAATGTTAATTGTGTAACATTTATAGTATTTATACTATTACATTTCAAAGAATGTGCAGATGTCTCTTAATTTTTTTCTCGACTGACTGTATATTGGGCTGTTTGAGGATGTAGTTAACCTGGGTACCAGATTCATTTTGCAAGATCATGTTAAATTTGCTCTGCAGATTACTGTAGGTTTCGCTTCACTCCCTGGCAGGAATCTGCCAATCCCAAACAGTTATAGAATACGGGGAAGGTTTAGTATGATGATACAGAGGTGCACCATTTATCATTGAGGCATTTTCAAAAACCAATATTACTGTATCTCGGATCTCACATTTCATGACGGTCTATTTATTTGTGTACTTAGGCATTTGGACTGCGACAGTTGGTAGTAACGTAACGTAAACGTAAAAGGAAAATTATTACTATCTGGTGTGCGAGGGGTTTTTGATGGTCTTGTATGCTTTGTTATGGAGTAATGGGAGGTCGAAGCCTCGCCGCGTATATTTTTTTGGCATTGAATGAAGCAAGCAGACTTCCATTTTTTTTCAATTTTCAATCGCTAACAAGCACTTACCCATACTTCAGATACTTTTTCAAAACTCTTAACACAGACTCACACCTACAAAACACAATTGGCCAAATTGATAATTTTCTTCTCAAAAACAGATTTTGTTAAATATACTGTACACTAACTCTTCATTTAAAAATAGAACACATCTTTCTCTGCACACACTAACTTCACCAAAACACTGGAAATCTGACTCAAAATGAAATTATTCTGTCAAAGAATAAAATTTGTTTTCACTTCACAAAGTACATGCAGTCAATCAAAGTACACCAGGATTCAAAATTCTGGCTATTGTTGACATTACAAAAACTGCATAGACTTTTACAGTATGTGTCAGTTTTACAGGTATTTGCATGCAAAACATACAATAGAAAAAGTTTTACAGTATTGCTTGCTTCCCGAGTGAGGGGACATTGGAGCGGGAGATTGGCCGGAGAATCGGAGCAGCGGGAGCGGTGTTGCAATTGCTTTACCACACCGTTGTGACTAAAAGAGAGCTGAGCCGGAAGGCAAAGCTCTCGATCTTCTGGGCAATTCTGGGAGAAGCTCAGCTATCCGTGAGGAACTCGGAGTAGAGCCGCTGCTCCTTTTTTGTCGAAAGGAGCCAGTTGAGGTGGTATGGGCATCTAGTAAGGATGCCTCCTGGGCGCCTCCCTTGGGAAGTGTTCCAGGCACGTCCAGCTGGGAGGAGGCCTTGGAGAAGACCCAGGACCAGGGAGCGAGATTATATCTCTACACTGGCCTGGGAATGTCTCGGGATCCCTCAGTCAGAGCTTGCTGATGTGGCTCTGGGAAGGGAAGTTTGCTTCCTTGCTGAAGCTGCTGGCCCCGCGACCCGACTCCGGATAAGCGGCAGACGATGGATGGATGGATGGTATTGCTTACAGTGAACAAAATATCCATGAAAAGAGCATTCTGAGTAAAAAACAACAGCAAAAAGCCCAGATAAAAAGGGGAGGAACTAAAAAAAATCACAAAATTACTGTATCAAATCTCTGCGATCTTCAGGGTTAGGCCACATGTTTTCATCATCATCACATCTACTGTTCTTGAAGCCCTTGGAATGTTACCACCACTATTTACACCTCTACCTTGCCCTCTCCTTGGGCCTGCTCCTCTCACTGCACCTGCTCCTCTCACTGCTCCTCTTACTGCATCTCTCACTGCGCCTGCTCTACTCCCTGGGCCCCTTGCTCTTACTCTTCCTCATTGTTAGCGACTGAAAAAAACTGTAATACAAATTCCCCAGTACATTGGAAGTCCCCATGTTGCTGTATAAATAGGGTGTGTATATATATATTAATGAGATCCCTGTGGTTTATGCATTCCTTCCCAGGTCTGCGTGTGTATGCAAATGAAGTCCCCATAAACAATGCATTTTTGTATGGTCCCCAGGAGTTAGGTTTCAGATAGGTTTAGGACATTATTACATCTAATCTAGAATTTAAAGTGATATTTGTGACGACGGTGGTGGTGGAGGCGAGTGCAAACGAACGAAAACAAACAACCGGGATGTCTAAAACAAACAACGAGCTCTCTGCTCGTCCTTTAATCGAAACACAAACCAACTCAAAACAACGAATCCATAACTCTAAGACAAAACTCAAACAAAAAGCCTATATCTTCTCTTCTCATTTCTACTAACCGAAACCATGAACAAAAACGTGAACAAAAGCGTGAACATAATACCGCATCGTGACATTTTCAATAACCCACACCCTGGTCCCATTAGTCCCCAGCCTATATGCCCTCACACCCACACGGCTGAAGGCAATCTATCTAATTGCACGTGTGGGTGTGAGGCGCTGGGGACTCGGACAGTCCTCCCACCCCGGCGAGACCAGTAAAACGTTACAATATTTGTGTTATCTAATGAGAGTTGAAGTTGCCAGATTTTTCTCAGATCTGTAGGACCTCTGGAAAGGGGTGAATTATGATCTGGACCTGTGTCCCCACATGTGTACAAATACAGGTGTGTGTGTATATATATATATATATATATATATATATATATATTGTCCCACATAACCTGTATCATATTATGCAACTGTCCACTGTACATAATGCAGATATAGCATAACTCGCTGTTTTGCTACCTGTCCTGCACTTTATGTACATATCACATACACTTGCACTTCGGGTTAGATGTTAACTGCATTTCAGTGGCTTTGTATCTATACTTTGCTCATTGACAATAAACATCACTTCACAACAGGCTGCATCTCCTGATAAAAGCATTGATTCCAACAAGTCACTCTTCCGAGGTGAGTGCAACAGGAATGCAAATATTTGTTCAACTTTAATTGTCCTTGTGTTTAATACATTTGTCTCAATCAGATGACTCCAGAAAGTTTCTGTGTAATAAAGCTGTACTTGATTTATTGTTTATAGTTAAATCTTTTCTTAGCTGTAGTAAATACAAGTGCTTTGTCATGCAGTTAACTTGATGGATGTGTGTGTGTCATTGAATGGAGAGAGGGGGGGGGGGGGGTCAGGGTCTTAATTTATTTTAGGACCGGCACTGATCACAAGTGTCATGCCAATGAGGAATTTTGATCTCCCTTTTCTGTTTCTTGCGGCATTGCAGCAGAGAGTAGTAGATGGATTTGAGCTCGGCTGAGGCAGAGAATTTTCTCATTTCCTGGTTTTAGTATTAATACACTGTTTAACCGCCGAGAGGTCGCTGGTTGACCCCGACCAGGGACTCAGAGTGGGCTGGCGAACGAGGACCACCTGAAAGGGGTAGAGACCTGTGGAGGAGTGGCGGAGGGAGTTCTGTGCATTCTCCGCCCAGGGAAGAAACCGTGCCCATTCCGCTGGTCTGTTGTGGCAGTAGCAGCGTAGGTACCTCCCAAGCTCCTGTACAGTCCATTCCGCCTGCCCGTTGGACTGTGGGTCGTAACCGGATGTGAGGCTGACTGCGACTCCCAGGCGTGCCATGACGCATTCCATACGCGAGATGTGAACTAGGAACCGCAATCCGACACAATGTCCTCTGGGAGCCCATAGACACGGAAGACCTGTTGGAAGAGTGCCTCTGCGACCTGCATGGCTGTGGGGAGCCGGGTGAACGGAATGAACCACACTTGGAGAACTGGTCGACCACCACTAAAACCACCATGTTCCCTTCCGAAGTAGGCAGGTCAGTGGCGAAATCTACAGGCAGGTTGGACCAGGCACTGTGCACTGGCACTGGGAGAGGCAGGAGCTTACCTGCGGCTGCACAAAGGAGGGCCTTGGTTTGAGCGCAGACATGAAGCTACTGCTGGACGATATGGCCAAAATGTATATCACAATATACTTAATTTTGGTCGATACAGTATAATTCCGATATCGATATGAACAATACAAGCCTCAGAATATATGCACCCACAACGGAGTACTTAAAAACTTCTGAAAAATGCATTTGCCAAGTCTGAAACCTCCTATGAAACTATAATATTTTTGAAATTCAAAACATACAAATTAATGTTCACCTTTTATCAAGTGTCAGTAACATTCTTGTGTGCGTGTGACTAAGCAATGTGGTCCCATGAATTATATGTTCCACAGAAGACATTAATTACACACTGTAAAATGATTTGGCACCTAAAAACAGCCCATACTGCTGTAGTGCAAGTCATCACACACGCTGTTCACCTTGAATACAGCTGGCAGGGCTACACTGACTTTATTCCCAAGGAGCACACATGCTCCTAAAAAAATGTAGGAGCGCAGACAAAAAAATTACAAGTACAGCCAAAAATATGGGAGCAAAGTCCAAATTCAAACCAAGTATAATCGTTATGCAATTATTCACCTTTAGTATTATGTTTTCTATGTATGTTAATCTCTATAGTATTGTCTGAATGGCTTGGTTTTTGACAAAGGAGAGAATATTAGGTCTAGATTATCAGGTTTTACCTATTATAAAATATCTGCTGAAGTAGATTTGCTTGTGACATGGTCACATAGGTATATTTTATTTTTTCCACACTTTTTCCCCATTCATGTAAAAACATCTCAATATTTAATGTGGAGGTATTCAAGGTAGAGATGGACAACCAGTATAACTGGCTAGATTATAGAAATTTGAGCAAAGCTAATTTTGAATGGAATATATATTTAAAAGTTAGGCTATACAGATATATTCTTCTAACTTCCTATTTAGATTAATAGCCATATGAAACGATGTATAATTTTACTGAGATCGTATTATTGGGACGGCATACAATGTAGCTTCACGTGAGTGTATGGTAAACACAGGTCTTTATCGTAATTGCACAAACACGCAGCACAGTTTTAAAGCTGGCTGGCGGCGTGATCGCACATTCACCTCTAACCATTTGAGCCCGTCATTCTAACCTTACGAGCATGTATCGTTCACCGGCATTTTTTCCACCAGTTTTGCTAGTGTCTTGCCTGTTAGCTTTAGCTAGCTGTAATGACGAGGTAGCTACCAGGTAATATGGGAGTGTGTTTGTGTTCAGCTCCGAGACCCGATTTGAACAGCTGAACACACTTTTCAAAGCGCATGGTTGGAGTGTAGTTATGGTAACAATAAACACAATTACACACTCACCCTGTTGGAAGTGGAACCATGTTTGGAACAGTATCCAGTGCGCGCCGCAAGATTGCCTTTGTACACAGGGATTTCATAACAATGGCAACTCAGCATATTAGATCTGTGAACATAGTGGCTAGAAGTCACTCAAACAAAGTGGGCCTACATATCTTTTAATGTTTGCACACCAAGATTTTTAGTCGCATTAGTATGGGGGTAGATTTCTATCAATATTATTCAAGCGCAAAATTATAATCCACACGTATTTTTACCATCCACAAGCA
>JAODLL010041979.1:0-20807 GCA_026546735.1 Forbesichthys agassizii
GACAGCGGAGACAAAGCGGAGCTGAGCCCCTTGTCAAGTCACGTAACCATGATAAACCAACGGTTGGCAGGGTGACTTCAGTCAACGTAGCAAAATCAGGCAGCAATCTGTGGATGCGATGTTCAGTCTGCTCTCTGCTGGCCTGCTCATATAGGGCTTTGTCTCAGCAGGGACGAAGGGAAATGCCTATATGTATGTACAAGCACTGTAGCAACAACATTTGTTAAAATTGTATCTTCAGGGATACAGCTGAAGAAGATAATAAATATTCAATGTTTCATAAAAACTGAAAAAAAAGCAAATAAATTGCTGTAAGTGGACAAAGCTATGGATGATATGGTTTCCTAATGAATAGAGGATGATATTTGGCAACAATAACAAAGTATAAATTCTACTTTATATGCGATAGTAATACATAAGAATTGCATATTCAAAAGGCTCATTCATACATTCCTTGTTACAACCCCAATAGGATAAGATAGCACTTTTATGGACCCCTGAGGGAAGATTTGTATTATACAGTAAGTGAAGCATGTGAATGCAGTCTTCCACTGACAGAAATTATGCAGTCAAGATTCCCACATGTGGAGAATTTGCATGACTCAGCACAACTCAAGTACAATGCCTTGCAATGCGCGGTCACGGTATCTTCCCTGCCAGATGGGTGTTGCTTTCTGTCACAGCCATGCTTCTCTAATATGTGCATCACTGCACAGCACACAATGAATATCACTATCCATCCACTTTCCATTGCTGTGGATAAAAATGAAGAAAGAATGAAGAGAAATGAAAGTTCCTCAATTGGCACCATCGACCATAAAGTATGGTTAAAGAGACATTAAGGTCGTACTGTATACCGCAGTAGCAACACCTCCAAATATATAAATGAAACCCATAGAGGGAAATTATTTGAATGATGGGTTACGTTGTGTGGAATGCCTGTAGGTTATAATACTGTACTGTAGGTGTCAATCAAGTAGTATTGTGCTGTCAGCACCAACCCACGTGGACACTGATTGGTTGGTTTCTATACAGCTGACAGTTTTCAACTAAGAGTTCTTTGACCGATATATTATGTAAATAAGAGGCTAGGGCTGTCTCAAAGAGTTGAACACGTAGAGTCGAGGAGCATTTAACATACAGTATAATGGTCAATGTCTTTCCATTTAGCTTTTCCTTATTTCCACTGTAATTCTACACTTCTCTCACCTGATCTGTATAGCCGCAGAGAGACATGTTTACCATGTTGATAATAGTCATACTTTTGTCACACTTTTATAGTAAGCTACTACAGTATTTCACATGCCCATTAAATTACATTACATACCTATACTGTGTTTAGTCTCCCTCCGTTTTACCCTTTTTTCTGTTAAATTTAAAATAATTTGAGCCCTTTTATAATCACAGTTCCCTGTTCTAAAACTAGCTGCAAGTCTGTTGTATTCAAGAATATGCTATTATAAATTACTAGGACAAAATCATTACCAATGTCCTATAATGAACATTGTATAGAGTATATACAGTACATGTAGGACACATTCAGAATAGATTACAGCAACTGTATTCACCAGAAAATAGTTAAATTCTGTAGTAGGATAATGTGAGTCAGTACACTACAGTCAATACAGTAATATGTATCCCATGCACAGGCCTATTAAATTAATGATGAGTAACGCATGATGATTAAATACCAAAAATCTAACTTAGCAAATTTGATTTGATCTAGATATTCATTATTATGGTCATAGTTTCTGAAAGAGGTTCAACGATCATGGTTCAGCAGTTTGATGGCTCTGCAGTTCAAGCCATTGTTCATAAATGGTGGGCTATATGCCAGATAGTGATATCAAGACCTTGAAGAATACATCCAATCTGCCATTTAACAACCTTGAATACATGAACGGCATTAGATTTATTATGGAAATCATCAACACACAAAATATGACAGGAGTTTGTGTCTGTTATCCTTCCTTCAAGCCAATAATTTGTCTGGGATGCGCTCTTGGATCCAGACAGCAAAGGTTTGAGCCCGTTTCACTTTGAAGTCTGATTTCCTGTTGTACTTTAAGCCCTGCAGCCAGGCACACATTCAATAAGGCGAAACAACACAGCCAGACACATTCAAAAACATATTAGCATGATAAACTAGAGCTAAACCTGTTTTCATCTGAATACCAGGTTAATAGGGTGGTGGCATTACTGGGGATTAAGGGATCTCCATACAGTCTTGTTTAGCTAGTGTTTAAGCTTACTGCATAAGAAGAAACTCTACTTGATTAGTATACTTTATTCTACTTATTCAAACGGGTAAATATGCCTTGGCGATGGTGTGGCTCTTTATTTAACACATTCACGTGAGCAATCGTTTAAAAGGCTATTTATTTCACTAAATATGCACATTTCCAGCTGCAAACACTGGCACCACCTCATTTGTGATGTCAGGCTGTCTTTGGAGGTAGACAAGAGTGGATAGAACATTGAGCAAAGAATCAATTACCATCTTTAAATGCCCCTCTAGTCAGTGTGACTCCTGTAACCCCCTGTGTGAGCTGTGAGGGGTTACTGGCAGCTGGTGCTGGGGAAGTGTGTCTTAGCTGTCCAATTGCTTTGTGTATTGTTCTAAAAGCCCCATGATCGCTGCACTAACCCATGAGGCGTACATACAATTTAACACTCGACTTTGATTCAACTAGTGGAGAAAGGTGTTAATTTGCTAAGACAAGTGCATACATATGTGCAACACTGTTA
This sequence comes from Forbesichthys agassizii, assembly GCA_026546735.1. Classification (NCBI taxonomy): domain Eukaryota; kingdom Metazoa; phylum Chordata; class Actinopteri; order Percopsiformes; family Amblyopsidae; genus Forbesichthys; species Forbesichthys agassizii. Next base: position 2,749 of record JAODLL010041979.1, read on the forward strand.
TGGAATGCCTTTAAAATGACTTAATGTCTAAAGCCATCTCAAATGTTACGGAAAAGGCTTTGCGATAACTGACTTGAATAGGCTACTGGTACATTTATTTAATGCATATACGCAATTTCAGCAGGATGACCTGCATGCAGAAGCTGTGCGTATATACTGCCACCACATGGCCACACAGTGAAACAGTCCACTATAATATTCTCTACAGCCACACATCTACTGGCTAGGTGCAATTCATTGTTTAAAGTGCATGCTCTCAAAGCTAGCAACCCGTTCCCATAAGCTTTCAATTCAAACCGACAATGTTTTATTAACCTTCCTCATTAGGAGCAGTCACTGCATGAACGAGTAGGGTGAGATGCGACAAACGGACGCAATCACGGCACTGGAGAGTGAACCTGCTGTGTCTTTAAGTCCGTTGTAGATTTGCAATCTCAGTATTGACCCCTTGGCCTCAGGGAGAATAAGGCTGCAGTATATATGATTTCCGTCTCCCAGTGTCTCTCTGTCATTTGCTGTATGGTGTTTATGTTCTCATGGACGCTCTCTGATCACCTCACTTGTGCCATCAATCCCCGTCTCACCCCGACATGTCCATCAGATGAGAATCAGGCTTAACATCCGGTTACTGTACTCTACATCCTGCTGCTGTTGTTTCACAAAGGGCAAAATAAGTGAATGATTGCACACATTAGAGAGGACAGCCACACGAACGACGAAGAAAGATGAATTGAGAGATGACTGCAAAAAGGAAATGTTAAGCGATTAATAGATTCATAGAAAGATGAAGGAAGGAAAGAGAAAACCATGAAGACAACCCTATTGTATTGTTAATCCATCTACTGTGCACACGTTCATTTACATTTCATCTCCACCTGTTAAATTACACCTAGGCGAAAGCAATCTTTTTAAGTATGAATGTATGTATGTGCATGTGTAGGAGTATGTGTGTGTATGTATATCGTCACCTGCTTGTGCTATACATCTGTAGCAGCGTGCGCTCCCCGCCAATACCAATTGCTGATTTTCAGTCTGCAAATTGGCCAATACAGATACTAATTTCATACTAGATATATTATTCAAAAATGTAAGATCATTTTTGGCTCCCGGAACACTTTTAATCACTGTGAGCTCATTTTTCACTCCACCTGCAAGTCCTGCACCTATACTGTATGTAAACAGCACAAACATAGCTAATAGATTTTTTTGGTCCTCAAAAATGAGTTTGGTGAAGTATGTTATGTCATAAATCATCAAATAAACGTAAGATGCATTTCTTTTATAAATTATTTTACAAAAATATTTTAAACATTGAATATACAAGCAGTGTCTTTCTATCCCTCCCGCGACAATTGACAATAAAGGTTTTCCATATCGGCCATTAGAAAGGAAAATCGGACTGGCACCGATCTCATATTTTTAGTGGACATCGTCCGATTTCTATCTGCTTCTGATCTATCGGTGCACCCCTAACAATAGACAAAAGGGGGTGCAACAACAAGTTATCATGACTATCCTGGTAGGTTGTAGAAACGATTCACAAACAAACATGAGTGGTGTCAGTTTGTCAAAGATATGATGCAAAGTATAACAGTACTCTTTTTGGGAAACAACAAACAATGGAGATCGATACAAATATGTTCTATGTTCTAAATGTTCTGAGAAGATCTGTCTTGTATGAATTACTTTTCATAGAATGTTTCATTTCTTTTTACAGTAAAACGTTGTACTACAGTGTAGTGTTTCTCAATAGCATGCCCTATCAGATTAACCATGAGAAGAGAGGAGATATCGTCCTAGACTCGGGACTCACATTGTAATAGTATTCAGTTGTGTTTATCACACAACATTAAACTGAACATGCTCTCAGCAGAGGGACCTGCATAATGCCCATGGCCATTTTATAACACTGGCTATACAATATATCATTTTTCCTTCCTGCTTGTGTTAATTTCGATTATACCCAAATGCAAACTTGCGTATATTCATGGCTGAACAGGGGCAAAGTACAAGATACCAGCAGTAATATTCTGAATAAACACATTTTCTCTTAATGAAATATATCCAGTCTAGTGAGGAAAGACCAGAGGCAATCACATACATTTTTCCCTCCAATTTTTCAGACACTGCTTTCCCACTAGCATCTCCTTGACGACGTGCCATTAAAGTTTTATTAGCCTATTTCCAACACTTCACGTTCAAAGACATCAAAAGTTTCCTATATCAATAAACGAGATGGGTTTTTAGCAATCCCATAATCCTATAAGTTTGTAGTGAGAGCCATCTAAACCATACACATGCACTCATATACACATGGTGCTGGATATTTCATCTTTCTACAACGCTCCTGTCTGTTTGTCTCCGTCTTTCAGCGCTGTCATCGCTGTGATCAGTGAGGCTTTCTGGGGCCGATGGGGTTCATCTACCTCCGCTGTACTCTGTCATTCTCAGCCTTCCAAGCCCCTGTTGTGGAATACCAGAGAGAGAGTTGGGCTACGCTTCATCCCTCAATCACGTGCTTCTCCCTGGAGGTGGAGATATGTGTTGTTGATGCCCGTAGTTCCACGTCCAGGCCTCAGCATAAAAAATGGATCGATGGCGCTGTGCTGTGCTCTGGTCCGTGTGGGATTAGTGCATTTGCTAAAACTCGCTGATCTATTATGAATCAGAACATGTTATTCTAATGAGGTTTAAAAGGTGGGGAGCGTGATTCTAACCCAATACACTTTTTGTAAAAGTCAGTGAATATCGCCTCACGGTCCGATAGTTGGCTGTTCTGTGTGCGATGAAAAATAATTGGTTGTTCCTACAGTCCTGGCTCTGTAAATGGGAACACAGCAAAGTGGTGCCGAACTCACACAACAGTATCTCTGCCTTGGCAATGCTTATCTAATGTGTGGGGCGAAGCTTCTGAGGAAGCGTTGAAAGTAGAAGTTATTTTGTTTGGATTAACAATATCCAATATCTGATATGGCCTATGAATTACTATGTGGCATGTTTACTGTGGTATAGTTCTCAAATATTCCATTTACTTTGTTGAGTAGTCTGCTGTAACAACAAACTTAAAGCGTAACTGCACCACAGCTCTGAGCCTGACTCCACCCAGTGGACAAGCTTGAAAATGCTACAGTATATTCAAGGAGCTGAGTGAAGGGAGGGGCTAAGAGGCGGAACACATTAACATCAATTGGTTCTGATGACGCACGACCGCACCGAATGTGCGGGTGGAAACCTGGGCGATTTTAAGTGAATATGACATTTTCAACACATTAAAATCCATTTGGACAATATTAACAGCAGCATTGGTGTGACTCATCATCACAGTCCAATCATTAAGTTTACAGATTAAAATTATATATTTAGGGTCCAGACACTCATTATTACTCGCTGAACTGGTAATAATGTCTTATAAAGTGACGTCATATAGTTCAATATAATGAATATACTTGTGTTTTGTGTACATGTTCTTTATACAGATAATACCAAACTTTGAATATGGGGCAGAAAATAGAAATTACGTAACCTTTAGATGTTTACAAAGCTGTTCACCTGAAAGCTTCTTTTATTGTCCTTCTGATACTAAGAGTGACGCACATTACGCATGGCGGAGACAACACAGCGACCGATGCACTCCAAATCAAGAGCTATTTACATAAACAGCGCAGACGGCTCATTTGTAGAGGTAATGACACATTCAAAGCCAGGCAACTCATGAATAAAAAAAGGGCCTCAGATGAGAACACCTTACACCTCATATTATAATTCATTATTATTAGGCCATCGTGGTTAAACAGCGAACAAATGGAAATTAAGTTAGTAACGTACAGTATTAACACTGTTTATTGATTTGCCCTCCAGTGCATTTGGGAGGTGACGCCTAATTGATTTGTTTTTCTTTGCACAGCACCATTATCAACAGCAGCATAAGTGACCCTTAGGGCCATCTGGCTTTACACATCACACACTATGACTGCCCATGTAGCAGAGCATGACAAGTAGGCCTTCGCTTTTCACACACGATCTTGGAGGAATTAATGATCATGTGTAATGTTTTCTATAGACACAATGTTAAGGTTATGAGTTATTTCATCATATTGTAACAACACTTTTTCTTTTAAAGATAAGGTGATGTATAGTTGGATATGGTGCATATTCATGAATCAGGCACTTCAAATCCCTATTAGCACATCACTTTGAACCAAGGTGTATCATGTTCTGTCAAAATGACACTGCTCACAGTTGTCTTACAGTAAGAAGTCAGGGTGTTTTATGGGTGTGCATCTTCTGCAATTTTAACTAACTAGGCTAGCGAGCGCCAACTTCCAATTTATTTGCGTTCAGCACAGAAAACACAATTGAAGAGTTACTGGAGTAAAGTAAATTTAATAGAAACCATTTAGCATATTAAAGATTACTCACAAATAAAAATTAGTAACAAAGAAATCTGTGGAAAATCAAACTGTTACTTGTCTAAGTCCTTTGGGCTTATTAAGACCTCACTGGCCCAGATTGTCTTGACTCGACACAGGTAATGTTTTTTGAAGCGTGCTCATACAGTATACATGTTTCTATTTATGTCCTGGAGTGTGTATATTAGATCTAGAGAACAAAATGTGGTGTTGACCCCCCCTCTCATGCCGCACCCCCCACTGTGCAAACTATTAAGATGACAAAACACAATTACAAGATGTAATGAAGACTGCCGTGATCTTCTGAGGGAATCCAAACATCTCTCATGGTAAGTATACTGAGCTAAAGTGCTTTGTGTAACACATCCTATTAAAATATAATGCAGACTTATTATGCGTACTGATTCTTTTATAATAAACACTCATTACTCATATTGATAAAGGCATTGCAATAAATGAGCAAAAGCAGGAACACTGCATGACAGTGTTCCTGACCTGCACGGTGTACCAGCCTTGACACTTGTAGCCACATACTGTACACTTAGTCTTCCACAAACATTTGGATTCATTATTTTGCATCACTGTAGAAATTGACCAATTTTAGACCCCGCCCCTTTCACCAGTCCAAATTGGTTGGACAAAACAGCATATAACAAGCTATACAAACAGATATAACAAGCTATACAAACAGATATAACAAGCTATACAAACATATATAACAAGCTATACAAACAGATATAACAAGCTATTCAAACAGCTATAACAAGCTATTCAAACAGCTATAACAAGCTATACAAACAGATATAACAAGCTATTCAGCAGCTATAACAAGCTATATAAACAGATATAACAAGCTATACAAACAAGCTATAACAAGCTATATAAACAGATATAACAAGCTATACAAACAGCTATAACAAGATATACAAACAGCTATAATAAGCTATACAAACAGATATAAGAAGCTATACAAACATATGTAACAAGCTATACAAACAGATATAACAAGCTATACAAACAGCTATAACAAGCTATACAAACATATGTAACAAGCTATACAAACAACTATAACAAGCTATACAAACAGATAACAAGCTATACAAACAGCTATAACAAGCTATACAAACATATATAACAAGCTATACAAACAGATATAACAAGCTATACAAACAGATATAACAAGCTATACAAACAGATATAACAAGCTATATTAACAGCTATAACAAGCTATACAAACAGCTATAACAAGCTATACAAACAGATATAACAAGCTATACAAACAGATATAACAAGCTATACAAACAGCTATAACAAGCTATACAAACAGATATAACAAGCTATACAAACAGCTATAACAAGCTATACAAAGATATAACAAGCTATACAAACAGATATAACAAGCTATATTAACAGATATAACAAGCTATACAAACAGCTATAACAAGCTATACAAACAGATATAACAAGCTATACAAACAGATATAACAAGCTATACAAACAGATATAACAAGCTATACAAACAGATATAACATGCTATACAGTAGCAAATCTACAACAGAATGGCTGAAATAGAAAATAATCAAGGTGTTGCAATGGCCAAGTTGAAGTCCAGACCTCAACCTAATTGAAATGCTTTGGCGGGGCCTCATGAGAGCAATGCATGAATAAATGCCCACAAACCTCAATGAACTAAAGCCACATTGTAAAGAAGAGGGGTCCAGAATTCTCTACAATGATGTGAGAGACTGATAAAATCATACAGAAAATAGTTACTTCAAGTTATTGCTGCTAAAGGTGGTTCTACAAGTTATTGAATCATAAGGTGTACTCAGTTTTTCACACATGACTTTTTCATTAAGGCTTTACGTTTGAAATATATCAAGACACGATGTAATGTGTCATGTGGTTTTGTTCATCTGAGGTTGTATGTATTTACCAAATATTTAGACCTGCTAAGGAATAGATGATTGTTATTATGTCCTGACATGTAAAGCCATAGAATACAAAGAGGGTGTACTTTCTTTTTCATGACTGTATATACAATGTTTATTTGCATTCCTTGTCCACCCCGTGATAATGAAAAATTGGGCCTTTTGTGAAATCATATTTTAATAGAGAACATCATGGTATTTCCTGTACGCAAGAATGTTGGCAAGAAAGGCTACTGCACAAATGTGTTGTGTTCCCCAGACATTAAGCGTTCTAAAGATCAAATAGGCTTTTCATGCGTTCTCATGTAACTGCAATAAATAGCTATTTCCTTCTAACAATACAAATGCATGTTATACTGGACACAATGTGGAGACTGTTTTAATCCCCTATTCTGATTCATGCCCCTCCTATGGGACACTCTCAGTAAAGAAAATGAGAATAATGCAGGTCAGAGCTATTTAACCTCCAGGTCCAATTCCCCATCCTGTTCCCGTATAATTAAGTGCAAGCATATTAATATGCTAATAGAGGTCTAGCGGAAAGATGGAGGGAATTTTAAAATCTAAAGCAGATGTGTGCTTACATAACCACGGCAAGTAATAACGAAGATAATTCATTAAAGTACAGGTCGTTTGGACATTGGTGACTCATTTCTGTCTCCCCTGGGACAGCTGGGACCCCAGGTGTTGAACAGTGAACAGCTTGCACTAGTGAACAGCTTGCACTAGTGAACAACCTGCACTGGTGCACTACTGAACAGCTTGTATTAGTAAACAGCTTGCTCTAGTGCGCTACTGAACAGTTTGTACTAGTGAACAGCTTGCACTAGTGCACTACTGAACAGTTTGTACTAGTGAACAGCTTGCACTAGTGCACTACTGAAAAGCTTGTACTAGTGAACAGCTTGCACTAGTGCACTACTGAAAAGCTTGTACTAGTGAACAGCTTGCACTAGCTTGGTGTGTCTAACTAGTGTGTCTGTCAACCAGTCCAGTGCTGGACAGTGTTGAGCCCGCTAGCCCTCATCATGCATTACTGATTCACAGTGAACAGGGCCACACTTTCAGAAGAGATGGCATGGTCCAGTGTGTGCTGATTGGCATTTTGTTGCCATGGTTCTTTCATAGTGCAAGCCAAGCTCATTATTCTGTGAAGGATTAATTAAATCAAGGATCTTTTTCAGTTTTGTGTTAATGTTTGACAGGTAGCATTTACTGTACAGTATTTCATGTATGTTGAGATAGGTGGAAAAGCATGTTCAAGAAGTAGTATTCTATGTTTGTGTCACTTGTGCACTTTGAAACACGAGCACGAAGTTCACATTTTAATTGTCTCTCTCTAAATATATGATGTACAGATATAGCAGTCGTCACCGTAGCTAATTCTGAATTCAATTGGTACGCTGTTCTAGCTTTGGCAAAGCTAGATGTCTGGGATCAAACACTGCGCACCAGTAAGTTGCTAATTGGTAATTAGCTGTTCATTATTGTCTGGACTGAAAAGGATCCACAAACAATAGAATACAAATGTAAGTGCAGGTGTAAAGAATGCCTGTCTCCTGGGATGCTGTATGGGAAATGTGTCCAGGCAATTAGTAGATGGTTCTGGCAAACTGAAATGTCTACATGAGCCAATGAAGGAAGAGGCATGGGTGGAGAATGGAATAGGCTGCATGTGTTCTTTCCAGCAATGTTTATCTTAAGAAATGCATGATTGCCTTTCATCTTTACTAAGATATTTATATGCAAATAAAACTCATCAAGGCACCACGGTTTGACAGCAGTCACTCGGTGATTAGAATTAGCGACAATTTGTTGACAATGACGTTTGTTTGTCGCCGACAAACAAACATCACACATGCCCAGAGACGCAGACATCATTAACATGTTCCTTTGACAAATAGAAAGGTTTGAACAAAGTACAATCTATAAAGTAACCCACCGGATTCCCTCTTCCCAGGCCTGTTCTTGATGTACACAGCTTCATAGTAGCCAGTAGCAGTCGTTTATCTAAAAGTAATAACACAGAGCAATCATCTTATACTGTATATAGCCTTTTGCACATTATTTTTGACAGTAAAAACATACATAAAATGAAACTTATTCACAAAGAACAAGCGAAATATTAGCAGTAATATCTAATATGAAATGTAAGGTATAGCAAACTACAGATACATTACGACAAAAAGTGTACAAAATGTAAAACTTTTTTCAGAACAGATACCATATCAAAACAGCATAAAGTATATTGCAACAGCACACTCTTGTGGTCAATAATCTTATCACAGATATGTTTTATTTTTTATTTTAGCATTTTGTGAAATAAGATCTAAAAAATATATTTTGCAGAAAAAAAATCATCCCATATCAGGATACGTAATAGTCAATTGTATTATACTTAAAATAATGTATGCAATGTGCCAGACTTAAACGCCCTCAACAAATAATGATGTAAGTCACCGACATACAGCAAACTGCAGAGCTTCTTGTTGCCACGCTGTGTTGTTGACTTTCATATGCATACCTCATTGTAACTATAGTAGGCTATTCCAGTGTAGCTTACTACAACATTTTCTCACAATAAAGAAACTATGATCAATAGGCCAATACTAAACAATCGTAATAAGTTGCAACGTGTTAAACCATGTCTGTTTAGGCCTATAACTACACATTGTTACATCTTCACATCCTGGAATCAGCATACGATATGCGGCCATAAATTACGACGTTCCCAATAAAGCGTGGCTCCGTATTTGACGCTGCGTGCTCCGTCCTCGCTGTGTTTATTGCAGGTGAGATCACCTCCCATATGTTAACGCGCTAGCTACAGTAAGCTACAGGTGCCCCGAACAGGACCATAACCTTATTTCCTCGTAGCAATATGGGGTATACATTTATGTTTCTGTAGCGACATTTTGATGTAGCCTAATGTACGGTACTTAACTTTGTGTTGTCATCAGGAGAAGTGTGATGAAGGACCGATTGGCAGAGTTGGCAACTGTGAGTAGCCTAGAGTGTGTGGATGTGTGTGGACATGAGTGTGTGGACATGTGGATGTTTCTTGTTTTTTTTAGTTCGGTAAATTAATAGTTTAACTTTCCATTTAAGCTATTATATTAACCTTCCGATCGGGAGGAAGGGGTAACGCCCATCCTCACGCATGCGTATTTGTGTCTATGAGATGGGATGATAATAATTCAGTTACTATATTGCTGGTACAGCAGTTGTAGCCCTTTTCAACATTATGTTATTTTGTCAGTTGCTCGGCTCAGTGGACCAATGAAAGGCCTGTGTGTTTTCTGAAATACATATCTCTATTTTTTTTTTCTGTTCCAAACAGCAAAACAGCAGTAGCAATGCTATGGATATGACCTTAACAACACAACGTGATGCAGACATGGATGAGTTTTTCAAAATGGTAAAGCTGATATTTAGAGTGTTTCATATCCACCCACATTTATTTACGAGTTTAACACAATTGGCAATGTGTGTGTAGGTGACAGAGGTGAGACGGCTCATTCAGAAGATCTCATCCCTTATAGATGATGTGGTGAGGAAGCACAGTGTTGTGCTCTCTGCTACCAACGCAGACAAGAGTAAGTCAGTCTTTCTCACTTTGAAAGGCTTGTGGTTTAGTGAGACAATCATTGATGTGATCAACTAATTCAAAAACAGCTTTCACAACCTTGTTTGACTTGTTAAATGTATTTAAGTGTTTAGCATATTGAGCTCAATAATGTATTTGCAAATACAATATAAAGGTCCTCTATCATCCTATACATCTTAATATAGCAGCAAACAACTATTGTCTATGTAAATAGTGCAGTAATGGTGCCATGCGCAAAGAATGGCATTACACTCCCTATGTGTGTCGTAATCTGAGCTCCTGTTTTATTTGTTTACTGTGTTTGTGTCACAAAGCATTTGTTTTGGTCAGAGAGATGCTGGCACTTAGTGTGACAGCTAGTGGCAGAAAATGACAGATGGCACATTTTAACTGGTGTGACGCACTAACATATTATAAACAGTGTCACGGATCTGACACCTGTGTAAACGTTAACTAATTAGTGTGTCATTATCTCAAATGTTCAACTGAAAAATGCCACCTGCATTTCATTCTGACAGCCAAGCATCAACTGTGTCTCTGTAAAAAAGGGTCTGCTGTAACATTTCTTCTAAGTGAGACTTAAGTTATGTTAATAACAGCAATGCAGACATACTCCCACACCATACTGTATGAGTGTAAACATTGAATTAATTAACATTGTTTAATTATTGTTCACAGAAACAAAAGACGAGTTGGAACAATTGAACAATGAGATTCAAAGCAACACCCGTACTGTCCGGTTCAAGTTGAAATGTAAGCGCACATTTTGCATTAATTCTATTGTCAGAAATAAGTGCTGAATACAAACTGTGTAACACTGACATGGGACCACAACAGGAACTGTATTTTTGTAATGTTTACATTGTACTTCCTATTTATATGTGGGGATGCTCAGACAATATTTGGCTTTCAAATTAGTTTAAAGTGAAAGCTAACCTGCTGGTCTGAGGTAAACAATGTTGCAGAATAACATATTCCTGATTCTGAGAAAATATACAGCATCCATTGCAGTTTCCAGTTAAGCTTTTTGTGTTCTGAATGTAAAATGTCATTTTTTTTTAAAGAAGAATATAATTAGCACATTCTACAAGTAAAAGTTGTTTGAGGACCCGGATTAAAAAAAAAAAAACATGTTGTGTGTGTCGTATTTGTTGTTGTTTTTCAGCCATGCAAGAGGGCTTGCCGAAAGATGAGAATGGAAACAGTTCCTCCGTAGACCAGCGTATTCAGAGAAATCAGGTGTGGCTTTGTTATTAGTAGTTGTATTAAGATATCATGAGCCATACAAAAAAATGTAATATGATGATGCCTCCATATGTATGCCATGGTTAAATCAAAATGTATATTTGAAATGGCTATTAAAATGACCAGGACTGAGAACCATTGTGTTGTATGAAAATAATTTGACAAAATATGTTGATTCTGCTAACTGTCAGCATTTCCCTATAGCACTCAGACCTGACTAGAAGTTTTGTGGAAGTCATGACGGTCTACAGTGACACACAAGTCTCCTTCAGAGAGAAGTGTAAAGCACGAATTCAGAGGCAGCTGGAGATCAGTGAGTGTTTGCAAAAGAGCACAGAACACTTCTCTTCTGGCCGATACGTAGCCACCTGCCTCTATTGTGGTGTACACATGACTGGTTTAGTGAGTGAGAGTGTTTGCTCAGGAGAAGGAGGAACGAGGGAATATGAGCTAACATGCAACAGGAGATACCAGTTAAGTGTTCCTATAGCAACTGTCCCTGGGCTAGCCAAGCAAGGCGGGGATTGGGGATTTTGGCATATAGAATAGCTCAGTATGGTGACATGTAATCTCCTCATATCATACCTCCTTTGATCAGTTGAAGTAGCCTGGAGTAACCAGACCCTAATGCACTTCATGAATATGGTGTGGACACGCTGCAAGTGTTCAATGGTGTTGCTTCATGCTTCATAAACCTCTGGTTTATTTGTAAAGCTATTGGACAGCCTTTAACCAATCAGCGTTGCTACAGCTGTTTGTTTATAGCTTTGTGGCTCTTCCACCATTTTGAAACACACGCTTGACTTCAACGTCATGTCACTTACCCAGCCAACTTGTATGTTGATTGGTCTGCCGTCCAGGGTGGGTGTGCCAACGCTAAAGCGAACAGGGTTTATAGACTTGAATCTCAGTGAAAATGGATCTGAGAGCAATAGTCAAGAGCCGGGCTACCACTAAAGTGCATCCAGCTCAAACAATTCAGACTACAACGGGCAGAGTGAAACAGTTAAGCCGTCTCTCTGTGCCCCACCCCTGTTCACACAAAGGGTTACAATAAGATTTTCAACCCCCACAAACATAATGGTGTAACGTTAGTAGTTTTTGACATCACTTATTACAAATCATCCAATATAACATTTTGATTGCACTAGTCTCTATTATATAAAAATAATACATTTTCTGGGATTCACAATGGGTTATGGGATGCACACTTTCTTCACTATTACAATATGTTATGTACACAGTCTTGTACCTTTTGCCTTTTTCCCCGTTTTGATTAAATACTTTTTGCTAAAAATCACATTGTTTATGTTCACGATTATTCTCGTAGCTGGATGGCTTGTTTCCAGGTTTAACACTCTTTAAAGAAGGATTTTACTAAAAAGTCAGTGGTGAAAATGAATGGGAATTTTCTTTCCGGCACCAGAGCCCCAAAAAAGTGTCAAAAATCATCTGTCAAAAATCCTCAATCACACCTAAATACAACAGAAAATTATAAATTCAACTGAAAACGTTTTTGTGTTATTTTAATATGTATAACTAAAAGCTTCTTATTACTTTGTTATAGCATATAAATATTTAAATTGAAATATTAAACAGATCTGAAGTAATGAGACACACTCAATGCATCTGTTTGTAAGTAATATTTGTATTAATTTCTTCTGTCCTGTTCAGCGGGTAAAGTGACTACAGATGAAGAGTTAGAGGAGATCCTGCAGACTGAAAATCCTGCTATATTTGCGTCAGATGTTAGTAGTACTTTCTCCTCAAACTCTGTTTATTTATTTATATTGTATATATGTATTAGTGCACCAGATCATATAGAACCACTACTGTTCTGATGTATTGCGTTAATATTCCGCATTTGCTTACGCAGGTCATGTCAGACTCTGTGGTCACACGCCAGGCCTTGAATGAGATCGAGTCCCGTCACCAGGACATAATGCAACTAGAGCGCAGCATCAGAGAGATGCAAGAGATGTTTGTGGACATGGCTGTTTTAGTAGAGACACAGGTAGGCTGGCACATTTGCTCTTTGTTTGAATTGGTGTTTCCTTTTAGGGACATAGTGTTTTTATGTCACATTACATTCATATTATGTGATGTCACCATGCATTATTGTTCTTAAAGATACACACTTATTGTCATAGGTTCCTCAGGAACCTCAGTTGGTCCTTCTTCAGTGTTCATCATATGAAACCACACGGTCCACAAACATGTGTGATTACAGGAGAGGGTATAGAACAGTGAGGAGGAGTAGAGAGGAGTGTCAGCCACTCAGTGTTGGAGGGTAGGGAAGTAACTGATAAAATGCAGTCAGTTACAAGTGACTGATTTAAAAAGTAATTCATTATATTACATTAACAGCTAACATATTGTCATTAGATTACCGGTATTATTTCAAAAATGTGATGATTACTTCTAGGACTACATTAAGATTTAAAATGGATGTGAATTTAATGAAAAATGGATAGTACAATTGGCTGTTTTCATAATGGCCTTTCATTCATGTCATTAACTTGAAAGAAGGTCCAGCTTGATCTGCCCCCTTGAGCAACATGCACAGTCACATACATGTAAAGATATGGTGTTTCAAAGAACAACTAAACCATAAATAACAAAGTAATCAGACTATGTTACTTATAATAGCTATTCCAGAAAGGATGTTACTGATTATAATTTTAGACTGTTGTACTAGTAACTGTAATGGATTACATTTAAAAAAGTGACCTATACCTGTTGGACCACTGTCGTGAGGTTCAAACCAAAATACTATAGCTTTTTATAATGCTTGTTTAACATTTATTTAATTATATATTTATTTAATATTTTAAGGTTTACCTTCTCTGTATGCAAAGCAAATAATGCCCCATATGCTTAACAGGGTGAGTTGATAAACAACATAGAAAATAATGTCACCAGTGCGACAGAATACGTTGGCCAGGCCAAAGTACAGACGAAGAAGGCCGTGATCTATCGGAAAAAGGCACAGCGGGTAAGAATCTTCCCCACTTTCTCCAGGATTTTCAAGAGCACCTCAACTTCTGGCCATGAAAATAACATGACAGAGGAGACACCATCTTCCTGAACCACGTCCCCTTAATGCTCTACTCCTTTAAGGCAGCTTTTTGTGGATTATAATGGTGATGTATTGAACTATGTATGTCAAGAGCCATTGGCATTGAATTGCTAGGCTTTTCCCTGCACTGCCTTGTTAAAGTTATATCGCTGTTATTTCTCATTATGTTTATTGTTGTTCTATTAGTTCTTGTTGTAACATGTGACTACTGTTGGAAATAAACATTGTTATTGTGAAAGAAGAATGTGATTTGCATGCTTGTAAATGTTTTGAGTTGTTTGTCTCCTAGCTTGCAGTCTTGGGCACAATGTAAAATGTGCATTTTACATTGTGAAACATAACTTTTTTTGCTATTTTTAATATAGTTTTTTGGGTTAGCCCTCCCACCATACCATGTTTATCTCAAACTAAAGCTGTTCTTTGAAAAACAAGACACATTTTCTAAGCATTTAATTGGAAGGGGGATAACTGAGTTTCATAATGGCCTTTTGTTCTAGAGTCAAGGGATTGAGACATTGCCGCAGGTTACTTCGATTCTTTAACAGAATGGAGGCTGGATGGGGAATTTAGTTTCCTCTTTTAAACAAACGACAAGCTTTTAAATGTGTTATCCAAACCATTTCCTTTTTATTTAAATGTATTGTCCTTCCTAATTTACTTAAAAGTTATATGTTCTATTTAGGGAAGCCATAGAGTAGTATACCTACATCTCTCCTGACTGAATTAGGTAGGCTATAGAACACTTTTCAAACAGGTAATCAGCAGAGTGTGAAGTCTTATTATTTTTATCCTGGAATATGAATTGGCAGACTAATTGCTTATTAAGTCAACCGTCTAATCCCATACTTTGGATTTCCCACAGCTATGCATTATTGCTCTAACTACACAGGGTAGGCCCATCCTAACCAGTGTGTTGTCTGTCTTGGCAGAAACATGTCATAATTGCTGCAGCTGTTCTGGTGATGCTATCTGTGATCGCACTTGTGGTGGGTTTGGCTGTTGGCCTTCCCAAGTCCTAATGTCAACCCCCTCGACCTCACACACGGGTAACTATTAATACAATACAGTACACTGACTTTTGTGATTACATATCTTGCAGTATTGCACTTCTACTAATTGCATGTTGTTAGCAATCGTTTGTACAGCTGCACGGTATATTTTACTTTGGTCATCCATCCATCTTCATCCATCTTCATCCGCTTATCCAGAGTCGGGTTGCGGGGGCAGCAGCTTTAGCAGGGGACCCCAAACCTCCCTTTCCCGAGCCACATTGGAAAGCTCTGACTGGGGGATCCCGAGGCGTTCCCAGGCCAGCGTGGAGATATAATCTCTCCACCTAGTCCTGGGTCTTTCCTGAGGCCTCCTCCCAGCTGGACATGCCTGGACACCTCCCAAGGGTGGCGCCCAGGGGGAATCCTTACTAGATGCCCGTACCACCTCAACTGGCTCCTTTCAACAAGAAGGAGTAGCGGCTCTACTCAGAGTTCCTCACGGATAGCTGAGCTGCTCACCCTATCTCTAAGGGAGAAGCCAGCCACCCTCCTGAGGAAACCCATTTCGGCCGCTTGTACCCGTGACTTTGGTCATGACACCCGAAATCTCATATTCTGGTCTGCTGAGGACATGCCATTTGTACCGTGCTTTTTAAATTTTTTTATTATTTATTTAATTTAATTTTTTTGTCTGATTTTGAATCTGTTTAATCTCATTATTCTTTCTAGTCTTCAGACACAAAAAGTATGTTATATTAATACTCTCAGTGTTTATATAAGCCATTAATACTGAAACAACTGATCATTTATATGACCTTATTCAAATACACTTTAAAACTATATGGAAACTGCAGTTTGTCTGACCATACTACATCACTGGTGGTTCTCTGAAATTGGTGTTACAAAGCAACTTGCAACAAGGGTTATCCACCAGAAGGTGGCACTCAAAGATGTGGAAAATGTTCATCAGACTATGTAATGCAGTTATTGACTTCTACCTGAAGTAGCTGAACATGAAATACAAGCTAACACGAACACTGATTAACATGTTGTATTATAATGTAACAAGAAGTTAATTTGTTTTCAGTTATTACTCATTTCTGTTAGCATTGTCAGCTCAAAATGTTGAGTGTTTGACAGTTTATGCATGCATGTATATCAACTTACTGATACATTATAATGTATACTTTAGCCTATACATATTTACCCTGCTGTTATACAGCATAATTGTGATAATCTTATTCATAATTAATATTCCTTACTAATCTACTCACATCAAGATACAGATGTTAATTTTGTTAGTTTTTGGCCTGGATGGCCTTCTATAAGTACCGGTAGCCTATACGGGACTACCGGTACGGGACAAAACAACTCCAAAATAAAAAATACGTGATGTCCCGGCTAATACGGGGCAGTTGGCAACAGTTGGCAACCCTAACTGTACATGATATTGATACATAGCGGATAGTTTTCGAACTACGGTAGTTCTACGGTATTGTCGTAGAGAGTCTAACTGAAGAGTCACATGGAACACGAAGACTACTATCATGGAAGGGTTAAATTAAGCCATCATCTCCGTTGACTTAACCTGGCGAAGACCTGGAAAGCATGGAAAGAAGAGTTTACACTCTACATTGAACTCGCCATGCCAGACGCAGAGGAATCAACAAATGTGAAGTTATTTTCTTATTTCATTGGCAAGAGTGGCAGAGTTATATGCGACTGGTGGGAGAGACAGCTGTGGCCCGAATCCGCATTAAAGATGTGTTAGAAATGTAATCATGTAATCCTAAAGCAAATGAGACTGTAGGAGCCAAAACCCTCCTGCAGTACCTTCAGGATTTGAGAATTACATGTTTATATAATTTACTTTTTACAAATTGATTTGAATGTGTTGCTTTGTGTATGGTTGTCATACTGAGTGCTTCCCCCTCTGCAGGCAGGAGAGGGAATTGTCTGTATAAGTCCAGGTTGAGGCATACAGGGCGTGGCCTATGGAGAAGCACTCAGTCTTTTAACCATGTCCCATGTTCATTAGACTTTTGTTGGAACGTTTTTATTTATCTTTGAATGTTAATCTTTATTTAACCTAAAATAAACAACTGGATTCAGCAAGTACTCCATCCGGACATTCATTTTTTTGGACTAATAACTTTGGACTTTAAGGACAAACAATTCACAAGGCCATCAGGTGTGGTTATTTATATACTGGACCTCATAGGAAACTAAAATAACCACTACAGAAACTATGGAAAGATATCGATTCTTCATGCGAAACCAAGGAGTAGACGAGAGTATTGATTAATACGCCACAGAACTCAGACTGTTAGCTATATCGTAGTAGCCTACTTGTAATTTCGAGAACATTAAGGACTCACTAATTCGAGACTGGATTGTGTGTGGTACAACAAATTTGGCAATGAGAGAAAGATTACAGAGAAGACAAGCTGACATTGGACAAATGCTTGCAGATATACAAAGCTACGGAGCTATCAAGGAAAAACAGTAAAACAATCACAGGACAAATGACATGAAGTACATGCAGGGACGTACGGTGAGATATAAGTCAGGGTAGGCAGGGGAACATGTGCCCCCCCCCTCCCCTTTGTTTATGTTCCCTTGCACTCACCTTAAGAAAATAGTCGCCTCTCTGGAGATCAGTGGTGCGCTCTGGTGCTTTTGCCCGGCTTCGAGGCTATTCTGGCTGGGGCTGGCTAGTGTGGTGACATGCTGGCAGGCCCGGGGGACTTGGGAGACCCAGCCTGGCCCCGGGGATCCGTGCCTGGGCCGTGCAGT
>JAODLL010041990.1:0-20807 GCA_026546735.1 Forbesichthys agassizii
ACTTTAAAGGTGGAGTCAGGCTCAGAGCTGGGGTGCAGGTACACTTTAAAGGTGGAGTCAGGCTCAGAGCTGGTGTGCAGTCACACTTTAAAGGAGGAGTCAGGCTCAGAGCTGGGGTGCAGCTACACTTTAAAGGTGCAGTTTAACGATTAATTCACTTAACATCTAGACAAATACCAGTCTGTGCTTCTCACCTCCACATTGCTAAGGCTGGAATAGTGTCTGGTTGACTGCCTCCGTTTATGCTCCCGTTTACTGTAGGAACGCCTCATTCGTTTTCAGCACGCCAGTTACAGATGTAGATATATTTACAGAATTTGACAGTGTGTTGGATTAGAATCACTAGCCCCACCTTGGAGCTCAGTCACACAACACATGCACTTGTTCAACGTGAATACTGAGCGGCAGCCTTAAATAACGGCACATACTGCAATGTTGCAAATCCTCTGCGTGTTCAGAAAGTTCAGAGATGATGTCAGCAGTCAAAGAGAGAATTCCTCACTGCCATATAATTGCCTAAATTAAGTCAACAGTATCGCTCTATTGACAAACCTTATGGTCTGCAGAGAGCTGCTGCACTGAGGGTAGATGTGAAAGAGTCATTATACTGTAGCTAACACTCAATGAGCTCTCCGGAAAATCGAATGTGGAACATTACAGATGCAGCTCAGTAGACCTGGCTGGAGAAATGACATTATCCAATGAAAGGGATCACTAATCAGGCATGAAGTGAACTTTATGAAACCACTCTGCAGCTTGTCAATCATACAGTATGCATTATGTTTTTTGATCACCACCTGGTGTGTGCCTTTGTTGTCAGATCATGAGGGAATCAAGATTGCCTCATTTCTCCACATGCCGTCAAGCAAAAACAACGCTGTTGTCGTAGCTTGATTTGTCTGCCATTTTGGAAAGCATTTTCAAAGAGATAATTCAAATTTGCATTTCTCAGTGTAGCCTCAATTTCCAGAAACTAAACTTGCTTTGAGAGACACAAAATTACACAGTCATAAACAGAATAAATATAAATCTTCTAGATGAAATGTGTGGGCAAATAAATCAATCAATCACAAGTTCACGTTTCGTTTGACTCTTCAGTACTTAGTACAGTGATTTAGTGGAAGTAAAACTATTGCAAATCTGTTCCGTTCTAGACGTAATGTCGTTTTGTAATGATGTGAGCAATGGAGTGTATGCATGTACACACAAGCTTCGGTGTACAGAAATAGTATTTATACACCCGATTCATTACATACTGTAAATAGCACTATAGTCAGAAATTCTGTATACTGTATATTTTTACAATACCGACAACTATAAGGGTTCCTTCAGAGTTTCAGTGTCTTCGTTCTGGGCATCCAAGGCCAGTGTAATGTACATTTTTGCTATGTCAAATGAAAAGCTAATTCCCACCACATTATGATCTTTGTGTGTGGGTGTGTATATATATACTGTATATATATATATATATATATATTTATTAAGTACAGTATGCGTATGGAGCCTTCTTTAAACTCAAGTCTACTGTACCAGAGTCAATAAAGAAAAAAAACATTTTTAAATCAATGATGACTAATACTGAATGCCAGCATTGATTTAATCTATCCAATTGTGATTTCACAGAGCATTGCTGAAAATGTAGCTAACATAATATTAACAAGAAGTTTGTAATTGATTGACAGTGTAGTTTACAAGCTCAGTGTTCCATGCAAATCAATGAGGTCGACAGATTTCAACACAATATTGCCCATAATTTCTGTCCGGGGGCGTTAATGGGTATTTTGAGTATACTACATTAATTCAAAAGTACCTATGATCAACTGTTTTGGGGGTGATTTCTAACCAAGGCACTTTCCAGGAACAAATCGCAGTGTGTATACCTTTAAGCCTCATTCACATGGAAGGGTACGTTATACGGCGCAAAGCACTCTCGTTCCTCTACTTGAGGGAGAGAAAGAATAATTGCAGCGCACAAAGATGAAGGTGTCGCGGTTGCTCTGTGTAAGCATTTTGATAAAACTGCTGATTGTTATCATGACAAGTAGCTGAAACAATGCTTGGATATGGATTGCAGCTACACATTTAATAATTCACAGTAAACATTTTTGTAGGACTATTTTTAAACAGTACAATTGTGTAAAATATTTTTCCCGTTGTCACGTTATACTGAAATTAAACATTTGTGTAGGAGTGGGTAATATGCTACCACATATTTCTATATTTTTGCTGCGACTTGCTAACTTACGGTTGTATGAACGGAGCAGGCTGTAACAAAGCCGATGCAAAGTATGAAAATATTTAATGTATGACGGATCCGTTTCTTAAAGGAGACTTTAGCTGCTAGGGGGCACTCCAATTCCGCTCCGTTAAAACGGCCTTCATTGTCACATTGCATCGGATGTCATTTATTTCAGAGTGCATGTCTTCAATGTGAATGTGCCTTTTAGACTAGTTGGGACTACTCCATTCACAGTTACAAATGGCAGTTAATTGAGTTCTACATTGCAACAACTCTGTAAAGTTTTGTACGTTAAAGTGTTTCCATTTTACAGAAACAGTGTGGTTTTGGTTTCAAAGCAATAATCTGATTGTCCTTTAAATGTGCACTTCCACGAGACCAACAGATCCATACATAAACACACGACTGATTCTCCAATATCTGACTCGGAACAGCCGGAAACAAGCAGGAGGTGAGGGGTGGCAAATACTCAGGATACATGGAAGAATGCAGAAGACAACTCCTCCCCCCCCCCTGCACAAGAACATTGGATTAAAGCCGTGAATGTAAACATATGCAGTTTAAACAAAAGCGACTTACACGTACTGTAGTACATTTGTCATAAGTTGGACAGGTCAAACACCAGCAATTGTAAGCAACTGATATTATATCAGAATAGTTAGAATTTTGTCCTCCTGTCTCCCACCACGTCAATATATAATTAAATCTAGGGATGCACCGATGGCATTTTTTCTTGACCGATTCAGATACCTGTTTTTGTCAAGCCTGACCGGCCGGTTTCCACTGGTTCCGATTTTATTGTACAGCTCGGTCATTTAGATGCAGATTTTAAATGTACTCACGTTTTAAGACAGCACTCGCCGTCATAGGAATTTGTTGACGGTCCCTTAATCGCCAACGCTAGTTTGTCATGTGTTTACATTTTTATAAGGCAGCGTCCGTTTAACAGGACGGTGCAGGGAGCAGCGAGGAGATACGGAAAGAAATAGTTTAACTTAACTGCCCAAATCTTTTAATCTTCGAGCCATGTGTAATACAACTGTCGCCACCAGTAGGATAATCTACATCCTGCGTCGCCACCTGCGAGTCATCCAAACAGACACAACATGACTGTCGCGGTACAATAAAGTATAAAGTAAGTGTGAAGTATGCTAACTGAAAAATAAGACACGTAACTTATTTTTTTCTATAACAATAGGCTACTATGCAAATGGTTTTGCTTGGTTTTACTTGATAGATATTGACGTTTAAAGTGTGTATTCTCTGTATAAACATTTTTTTACTGAGAAGCTTACCTATGACTTGACATCTACGGTATTTTGGACACATTTTAATTTCCACACCAAGAAGAAATGTGTTAGGCTACCAGAACACAGACCGGCCAAAATGTTTTGAACCGGTGCATCTCTAATTAAATCATCCAACAAAGCCCCTAGTGGCCTTAACAATAACGTGCTAGTGCTGACAAGAAAAACAGAAGGTGGTTTTACACACAACAACAACCAAAGTATGTATATATACATTTATTTATCTATTTGTAGTGTAGAGAGAAAAACAAACATTTGGGTAAGAAACTTGAGTTAGCATTGATTGCTAGGAGATGGAGAGGTGGATCGTTGTAATAGTTTGATATGTTTGTAATGAAACAGGCATAAGGTAAAATTGTATTTTTGAATGGAGCAAATACAATTATATTTATCTGACTATTTCAGTATCTACTTTTTTAATATTTAGTGCACCTGAATTCCATTGTATGTTTGGTACAAAGCCAATAAAGACATTTTAGGACGTCAAACATTTTTTAATTCAGTTTCACCATCTTGCCGTTCACAATGCATTCAGTTACCTTCTCGAATCCACAATACTTACAGTAGTGCTGCAAAGTCCACTCCAGCATTTCCAATACTACATTTACTAAACTACTACTTTGGATGAGCAAAGCTCCTTTTCCATTGCACGGAATTGGTCCATGACCTAGAAATCTGTCTTTCCAATTACCTGGCCATGAACATCCTCACTAAACCACTTTCCAAACCACTACCGTCATCCTCTAAGCCATCGCCATACCTAGCTAATCGATATTGCTTGATTGAAGCCCCGTAACCCCCACCCCCACCCAATTACTCTTGTTCTTTTCATTCCTGAAAAATTTCCTAAAGCCATCATTCCAGTTCATTTTCTTTTCTCAATGCATCTTTTCTCATTTGCTTAAGAAGATACGTGTCGTGAACACATATGCCCCTGGTGTACTGTAAGGTACATATCCCAGTCAGTCTAACTTCTCCATACGTTACGACCCGTCTTCCTCTGTGCATGCTCTCAAACAAGAACCGCAGGTCTACAGTATGTGATACCTTGTAGGTGGGAGGTTCTATAGGTTGGGATATTGCCACCTACAGTATATTCTAGGTTTAGCTGGACATTATGTAAAGTCATTATAGCCATAATGAACAGTGAACATATTCATATCCACAAACACAGAACATATTCAACAATGTAAAAGGCCCTTTCAGCAACAAAGCACACAATGGCACCGCTGTGCTTTGAAACCCATTATTTACAATGGCTTGCGCTGCGTAAATGCAGTTTTGTTACAGCATACGGGTTCAGAGCGCGGTGATGAATACCTGCACGGCAAATAAAAATGAGACAGCCAGCCAGACAGGAAAAATCATTTTGACAATGGGAGGTAAAACCATCTTGTGAATAGCGATTTAATAATGTCTTGTTTACTCAGCTGGGCTAAAGTTCTAGAGTTCTATGAGAACTTATTTTTATGTAAAAAAAAAATATATACACACTGGAAGCAGATGGCATATAAGCAAAACACATAACATCCCACTGCTTAAATGTTTATTTTAATCGCTTAGGAAGCAACTATGCAATCTACCTCCCTGCAATGTGCAATGACCGGCGGCAAGTTAAAACAAGATTATTTTACCCCCCGAAACGGCCTCAATACATTTAGCATTTGCATCAAGGAATTTCTAATCAAATGTTCTTCAATCAATTATTGAAGTGAGGACTGGATTCAAAGTCCAAGCCTCAGAGACTTTTTGGCATTTTGGAAATGCAGCAACATCCACTGTTTAATATAACTATGTTAAGCTTAAATTGAAAATGTTCCATAAAATGTTCAAATAGCAAAAAAGCTTTCCATTGATATGGGATGAACAGGCGGGAGGCACCCAGTCTGTCTGTGTAAGGTTGTTTTGCAAAGCAGTGGTTCTTCATTAATGCGTGAGGCGATTAAGCGGCTCCTTGAATATAAGAAACCAAGGGCCACCAAGAGCAATTGCGAATGAGAAGCTGAGTGATGGGTGTTGAGTGTAGAGGTCGGGATTGTAAATTAAAAAGGCAGGATGAAGGAAGCAGGCAGGGGAGTTGAAAGAGATATAGAGAGCTCCGTTTGAATTCTAGCATCACCTCAGAGCTCAACACGCGTCTGCTCTAATTATGTTTTGTCTTCCGCTGAATCAGGAAAGCCACTAGGACATCTAACACAAATAAAACCTCAAACAAATAACTCCACAGCCAACTTCCCCCAACCTCAACTTGCGGGAAAGGGTATTGCGTAAATCTGATAACATTTGTGCGCGTGACATTATGGCGCCATGTTGCAAATCCTGATCTTATTCCGGAGGGTGAATTAATCAGGATTTTAAAGGTATTTGGTGTTGGGGGGGAGGAACACTGTATGAGCCCTACTATGAAGTCTTGTTAAGCCTCATTGAAAAATAAATATATAAATAGATTTGTACCTGAGGAATAGCTATAAAGTTGGAGAGTGCACGCTTGTCCACAGTCAAGTTTAGATTCCCATTTACCCTTTACCTGCAAAGTAAAACAATGATTATGTGCAACATATTAAAGGGAAAGGGATTTTACGCTTTGGCACCTGCACAATATATGATTACCTTAAAGCTCTGTATTATTTTCTTCACCAAAAACTGGTGTGTCATTTTCTAGGGCTGCTCATGCATATATTGGTGGCCTTTCTGACTAATAAATAATTATTGGAAGCTAAAGAACTCTACTGCTCCAAATACACCAAACTTTTCTTTTAAGAATGACATTTCATATATTCAAGGTCAAATCAGCTACTCTGGAGAAAGCTTGTTGATATCGGAAACTCAATCAAAAACAAAAACACATCTAACCAGTTTACCAAATGAAAGATAAAATCCATACCAAAAAACAGGTAGAACAAGCATATGCTTTGATTCAGGTATTGGGTGAACAACTGTATTTTGCATAATGCCAATGCGGTTTTTCTCATATACAGCTGCTTGCTTTTGCCCACACAGTTATTATGGTTCGGCCCATATGGTCGTTATAGTTCCCATTGCTGTCTGACGTTTGTGTAGCGGGCGTACACACAGAAACAAACACCTGTGGTTCACTTATCTGTAATTCCATTCTGCTTTGATCCCTGCTGTGATGGTGTAAACTAATAAGCATTCCATCACAACTAATGGAGTGATTAAAGGCATTGAAGCACAACCGCGAGCTTCAATAAGCCATTTCTTAATTTGACGATAAACTGTATAATATTATACTATACTATTTGTAATATACTGTACAGTATATAATTATTTAGAGTTCATTAGACAAACTGTATAATAAACAATATTTGTAATATACCGTACAGCATATAGTTATGCATCGCAGGCATGGCTGTACTAAGATGCCCCACACAGAGATGATAGCTTTCCCGTCCGCTTGAGTGGCTCTTACAAAGGGAATACTGTCTGTATTCACACCACCAGCTCTGTTGAGAATCATTCTGTATGCTATAGGGCAGTGGTCTCCAACGGTTTTCTGGCCAAGGACCCCTTGGCTGATAGAAACACAGCACAAACAGGTGTATAAAACCAAGCACCTAGGCATGCAGACTGCTTCTCTCAGGAGCTCACTGAATTAAAGTGTGGTATTGCAATAGGTTGCCACCTGTGAAATAAGTACATTTGTGAAATTTCCTCACTACTAAATATGCCACGGCCAACTGTTAGTGGTATAATAAAGTGGAATCGATTTGGAACAACAGAAACTCAGCCACAAAGTAATAGGCCACATAAAATCACAGATCGGGGTCAGAACATGCTGAGGAGCACAGTGCACAGAAGAGACAAATATTAGTCAGCAGAGTCAATAGCTACAGACCTCCAAACGTTGCAGGGCCTTCGGATTAGCTCAAGAACAGTGCGTAGAGAGCTTCATGGAATTGGTTTCCATGGCAGCAGCTGCATACAAGCCTTACATCACCAAGTGCAATGCAAAGCGTTGGATGCAGTGGTTTGAAGCTCGCTGCCACTGGACAAAAAAATAATGGTGTGGGCTTTCGGGGATTGGGCTTGACCTCTTAGTTCCAGTGAAAAGAACTGTTAATGCTTCAGCAAACCAAGACGTTTTGGACAATTTCATGCTCCCAACTTTGTGGAAACAGTTTGGGGATGGCCCCTTCCTGTTCCAACATGACTGCGCATCAGTGCACAAAGCAAGGTCCATAAAGACATGCACAGATTCCTGACCTCAACCCGATAGAACGCCTTTGGGATGAATTAAAGCGGAGACTGCGAGCCAGGCTCGTCCAACATCTGTGCCTGATCTCACAAATGAGCTTCTAGAAGAATGGTCAAAAATTCCCATTAACATACCCTAAACCTTGTGGATATCCTTCCCAGAAGAGTTGAAACTGTTATAGCTGCATAGGGTGGGCCAACTCCATATACAAAAAAAAGTTTGCTATAAAACAATTTGGAGGACCTCCAAGGGGTCCCGGACCCCCTGTTAAAGACCTCTGTTATAGGGCACAAAAGTAATTTGGCAATTAGGCATTTGGCATGTAGTATAATTGTCAAATAGTCTGGTAGGTCATCAGCAATTGTAAGCAACCAATATTATATTTAAACAGCATCTTGTCATCATGACTACTATGTTAATGTATCATTAAATCATCGAACAAAGGTCCTAATGGCCTAAATATTGAAATGCGTAATACTTAAAAGCAGAACAGGATTCTTTTTATTTTCTTTCAAATGTTCACAATTTGGCAAGCCACCAATATGTAGAAACAATATATGTATTGAGTTATATACGTTGCATACTATGAAACTCTAAATACATTTACTAAAATGCACAAATGACACACACACATTAAAGGCTGACTATCTTCATATTAAACACACACATCCTTTTAATGCATGATTCCTGATTCACAATCAACCCACTGCACTTAAACCTATAGAGGGAGTTCAGACACAGCTACTTTCAACGTTAATTAAGTATATACAGGGTCATAAACATGTACAATTTGTCAAAAATGTTACTTGATTCAGATCATGCCATTTCTCAGATAAAACAGTTTACCTATTATGTAAGGGGTAGTTGCTGTGGTGATACTGTACATGCCTGTTGGAATATATGAATGTCAATAATTATGGTTTCTGCTGTGATATTTATGGAAGATCATAACTACAGTACACAATGGTGAAACAAGTCTTCTATTAAAATGTTTTTCCACATCACAATTATATATATAAAATAAAAAACACTGACGTATATCACCTTTCCTGGGGAAAACAGCCGTAAATTCAAGGACAAATCAATAAAGAAAATGTCAAGGAGAATCTGTAACTTGCTGTTCATGCAGTGTTGTTGGCTGGAGACGTTGCAGTCATTGACACTTCAAAAGTGTACTTGTAATATTTGTAATACAGCTGCTATTAAGCTATAGCGCTTTCCTTTGTAATTGGCTCAAATTATCACTGTGGCTTGAAGTTATGCAAGTTTAACCCCACAGAAATTAAAATGTCACTTCAGCCTTATTGGGTTAGACAAGTTTGGCAGATCCATGCAAAAGAGGCGACAGAAAGTGCTGTGAAATTAAATGTCTGGACCATAACAGAGCACACATATTTGATTAAGTTAGTCTAATTATATTAGCTCTTCGAGCTTGTTTGTATTTGTTGTGTCAGCAAAATTGTTTGTATTACTACTTGACTTGTATTCTTCTAAAAATGTAAATTAGCATAATGATCCCAGGAAATGTATTAGAAAAGTAGACTGAGCACAAATAGCCTACCCACTGCTGGATGAACACCAGCTATTTTAAACTTAAACACATAATTAAATAAATATTTATTCAAAATAACTATTCATTAAAAAAAGAAAACACACTATTGATGTAGAAGCCATTCCATGCCGTAAGCCAAACTAAGCCATGCCGTAAGTCAAACTAAACCATGCCGTAAGCCATGCCGTAAGCCATGCTGTAAGACATGCCGTAAGCCATGTCTCCAATACAGATCATTCCTCCCTCTGTGGTCCCTTCCCAAGGTTTCTTCCATTTTTCCCCATTTGGTTTTTAAATGGAAGTTTTTCCTTGCTTTGGGGGTGGAGCAGGTGGTTAAGGGTTGTTGTTGGTTTCCACGTGAAATGTGGGCTGTAATGCCCAGCCTTTAATGTTGTAGGGTAAGGGCTATACAAATAGACTTGACTATTTGTGCTCATCCGAATACAATATTCGTATTTGGCTCCACCCCCAGTAGACAGAACGAGTCAGCCATTCTTTGAGGAGCTCCGGCTTCCTCTCCACGAATAATCAGTATTATGATTACATCAGTATTATTATTAAATCAGACAGTGGCGCATCAGCTCTAGGAGATACTATGCAGCTCTAAAGTTCTGTAGTCAAGCACACCATTTGAACAGCAAATATTAAAATTATAGTAGCTATTTAAATCTTCATACAGCAAGTATTTCATGTTTTAGTTTATATTAAAAAGTCTACGTACAGCGCTGTTCGAAGTCAACAGCGCTGCTGAGGTCTCTTCAGACAGCTTGGAGAGAAAAATTGCCTCTCAACTTTCGGCACAAAATCACTCTAAATTCAAATAAAAGTGTCAAAGTATATCTGACCATATGTTAAACCATCTGTAATGAAAAATGCATTAACATTAAAGCATATTCCTCTATTATTGAACCTCAATAGATAATCATATCTTCATTAAATATCTATCTCCATGATATCTCATTAGCAGAACGTTTACATACAGTATATTCTGTAATGACAATGTTAAATTTGAGCTAATGCAAATTATTACTCACTGACCTACATTTGAGTCACTATCGTATTGTTCATCTGGATTATGTCAGAGTCAGGTTCACTCTCCAGTCAGTTTCATGTGACCAGTGACACTGGCTCCAATCTGGAGATGGTCCCTGAGCGCTGCACAGCGGCTGCCCACTGCTCCCTTGAGGGATGGGTTAAAATGCAGAGGATGTTTCGCAACATGTACTGTATGTGTATGTGACAATAAAAGCACCTTTACATTTAGAGTCCTGCATAATTTATCTCCATTCACCACACATCAAAATGTGTCAAGAATGTGTACCAATGCAGATAGAAGTAAACTGATAACGAATGCAGAAAACATAAAAATGATCTCAGCGTGGCATTGATTTTGAAAGGGGTTGTTTAAGATAATAAGTGTAACGTGAAAGTGAATTTCCAAATCACGTATCAGTCGCCTTAATGCCATAAAAGCATTAAACACAACCCAGAAAACGCATTAATTCAAGCACCTACTACCAAATGCGTGGCCTCGCATAATGCGGACACGAACTAGCGCTCAGGCTGTTCCAAGCATACTTCACGCTGATGTTCTTTTTTTTTGTATTGCTAATACATTATAGTGTTTTTGATTATGAAAGCCAACTTAGCTGTTTACTTTCATGCATGCTGTCAAGTAAATCTTTAAAGGAGATGCTTGAGAAGGTAAGAGCTGTCATTAAATGTTAAGCATTGCAATGATCAGCTTTAAAAAGCAGTTTGTAGTAGAGTCAGTACAAATAGGCCTTACTCTTGGGCACTTTCACACATCTACAGCATATTGGATGTAAATTTATGAGTCCCAAATATTTAACATCAGCCCTGCAAAAAATGCCCTATCAAATATAAGTGCAAATATAATAGTTATGAGCTTACTAATGCTTAGAAGAAGCACAACTGACTGCCAGTGCAGTAAGTTTCACTTGATAAGACTTCTTAAATTAAGTGCACATTTACTTAAAATAAGTCAGTAGATGAGCCATTTATATTAGAAACAAGTCTAACTAGATTTTAAATCGAAAAAACAAGATTGTTACACTAAGTTAGATATCGTTTTTGCAGTGGGTAAGGGCAGTAAACTACAGAACTGCAACTTTTTCCTGACAAAGGCTACATACATATAAAATACAATACTGCTGAGCACAAGAGACAGATGAAAAGGTGTACATTATTTATTGGAACAAATTGATACTAAATGTTAATTCATTTTTATTACTGCTGACCAACAACCCCCCCCCCCCCCCCCTCCCCAACACACACACAGACACAGACACTTCCCTGACAAAAACACTTCTATCTCGCTCTTTATGCTCAATGTAGTTTAGAAATGGCGTTCAAAATAGTCCTGGGAAACCACTTCATGCAGACAAGTAAATGTTGTATGCAGAGAAAGAGCCTATTTGGTCCTACCTAATCTTCGTCTTCCTCGACTAACCCCCATGTGACGTGGGTGCGAAACGAGACTCCCTTTTCAGGTTCTAATAATACAACCACAAGGGCCAACACGTTAATTGGTCTTGGAAAAGCATTTCCGACGGAGGCACACCATGTGGCACACCATGTGTACCACCTCCGATTCACAATAATTAGCGGTGTGATGTGCAGCAACATGTTCTGACCTATTGTGACCTATTGTGGTGTCATTGGGTCGTGAGTTTATCTCCACTGACCCCGTAACAACACAAGTGCAGTGTTAATTTCGTTGATGAAAATATTATGAAAATATTTCGTCAACGGCCCTTTTTCCATCACAAAAATTTGAAGTTAACGATATGAAAATAGATCACTGATAATAAAAACTATGACTAAACATTAGTGGTATAAATTAGATTTACCGTAATTGCACACAAAAGTGGGCAGCACAATGTAAAATTTGGCAGGCGATACGGTCTTGTCACAATCATGTTCAGATCGACATAACTAATTTTTGCTCTACATTAGGAAAATCTGACACGGTAGGACAGATTGACAGAAAAACTGATTGATTTCATATTCACGCTGGTCTTAAAAAGGAAAAATATCTTAGAGCGCTAATCTCGATTCCTTACCTTACCTTAGTTGCCTTCCAGGTTCGAATGAATGAATTTGAAGGGACAACATAACTTGTCAAATTGTCCTACCAGGCTGAATAAAGGGTTATAGCTTGACTGTCGACTATGCTCCCATACATACAACAGGCCATACCGGTATTAGACTTTTGCATTTGTTTAAAGAGAACACATTTTGACTAAAACGTCGTTGACGAACATGCTTGGTATGTGCGGAGATGCCCGGTGCTGAACTTGCAGCTCGGCGCGGTCCAGCCCTTGACCGGCTACGGACTGTGACAATATCATTGAAATATATTTTTATTAAGAATAATGATTTTACAATTTTACACTTAATGAGGCCAAAGTCATCTATCCTGCTTAACACAAGTAAAATACTATTGATGATTTATTTGATATTTATAAACTTTATACATTGTGAAATAAGAATCAATACCATCAAATTACAGAGACGGAGAGGGGAATAATTATACACGCATGGATTTAGGGTTTCTTTAAGGGTATAAAATGGGGGGTCTGAGGGCCCTCTCCCAGAAGATTTTTAACATCAAATACTTGATATTTATATGGGTTATAAATCTTCTAAATTGTAATTTTTCCAGATTTTCAGATTTCAGTTGAATTGTTCACATTAAAGGTTGCTGTTCCTGTAGTATTAGCCTACATGTTTGTCATTCATGTGCCTCATATTGGTTGTCAAAGTTGGCAAATAAACAAATGTTACTCGGGTTATGCTGCATGGATGTTTTTTTTTTCTTATCAAACAGTAACCCCATAGTCTGCATTTAATTGAGCGTCTCCAATGCCTCCCCACACACACACACACACACACAGTAAGCTACCGTTTATTGCAACGCAATTTGTTGCACAAATTCTACTCCTTCAGGGCCGATAATTTAATGCATCCTCATTCTCCTGAGCAATATAAATGGTTTTAACAAGCTCTAATCTGAACAATCTTGTTCAGCCTTGTTCTTCCTCCTGAATACATAAAATTTCCTAGGCTACACGACCGCTATAGTGTCATAATAGGGCTATTTCATTGTTCATAAACACAATTTCACAATATCCTCTAGGCCAGTGGTTTCCAAACTTCCCAACCAGGGGTACACGTACCGAGTGTGGGTTACAAATGATTTACAAAATCATACAGATGTTGATTGCTACAGTAAAATATATGTATAGGCTAGGTATGCAAGCTACAGTACTAGTAGGTGTCAATACTTTGAAGTTCAAGTGCACATCAAAACTGCACACAATTAAATCAGCTAGCTAACACATGGACGTGTGCGTTCAATCGAACACACTCAGGGGAATCATCCACACACAAATATGGGGGTACTATTGCCGTGGCAAAACAGCTCAAGGGGTACATAAGATAAAAAAGGTTGGGGACCACTGGTGTAGGCTACATCTACACAATCGTTGCAGTGTATAATCTAGGCCTACAATTGTCTTCTCGAATTACTCTCGTAAATGTATTACAAATATTTTAAAATCCTTTATTCTTGTAAATTTGACCTCCTTCTCGTTAAGTTTATGACTTTATTCTCAAAATCCTAGATATGTTTTCAACCGCCTACGACGTCTGTGGCTGAGACTCAACAGAGGCAGCCATTACATCAGGAACTTAACAGTCCCTGACTCCTCCCCTCTTTGGCTAACCTCATTGAGACAGATGGGCTTGTCAGTTTGGGAGGAAGTCGACAACTCAATCTGATCAAAGCAGACAGACAAAGACAGTGTTGATAGTTTGACCACAGTCAGAAAATGTAAGATATACAGAAGCTGTCCTAATTCATTTATCCTAATTATACATTCTATGCATGATGCATGCATTGTTAAAAGCCACAGTGCTGTTAATTCTAGCCTTGTTAACCTGGTCAGCCAGGTGTTGCCAAGAGCTGTCAATCAAATCATTAGTAGGTTATTGGACCAACTTCAATGAAATAAAACACGAGAGGGCATGTTTGATAGTGATGTTCAATGGCAGATGCCAGATGGTATTTGGGCCACCTTGAACTGTTCAGAACAAGACATGTTCTGATTGGTCATTTGGCCACCTTGAACATGTTCGGATGACGTTTCGGTGACAGGAACTTAATTATCAATTGAGAGTTAAAGTATGTAAAGTGAAAGTGAAGTGGAGCTTAAAATATCAGGATTGTTTTAACTAGCGATGCCACAATCCAGTTTTTTCAGTCTCGATACCGATACAGATACCTGCACTTTGAGCATCGGCCGATACAGAGTACCGTTCCAATTCCAGTGTTAAATTAAGTTTTAAGTTAAGTTGCAAAGTAAATGACAGCCATTCTCTATTTTAGACTTAGATGCAGTTTAGAAACCTGCTGCTGATAGTGTGGCCTGGGTTAGACATGGCTGATGCTTGACAGTAGACCTACGCATGTAAATTAATTTAATTGGATTAGCCACATGAATCAGTTACAACTATTCAATTGTCACCGATACCGATCCAGCTATTTAAGTAAGTATTGGACAGATTTCTGATCTCAGTATCATATCGGTGCCATCCCTAGTTTTAACCAGGCTATAATTGTATTTCAACAAGTTAAGTTATAATTAAATAATTGTGTAAATTGACACTGCATTGAAGCAGTAGACGACAAACCTTTCCCTGATTTAATTCAACGCTATAATGCTTTGTTTAATCAAATCAGAATTCAATCATTCAATTTCAATGTACATCTGGAGAACATAATGGCAAAGCCTGTATCCTTGCGCATGCATTAGTGCTTGTTGCCACATTTTTGCTTAAGGGAATACTGTCAATTAGTGTCATTCTAAATTAAACACTGGGAGGCTGAATCACTTAATTTCCATGTTGTGATTAATTGCTTAACTGCGTTTGACAACACAGGAACAGGAAACTTGTTCAAGT
The DNA here is from genome assembly GCA_026546735.1 of Forbesichthys agassizii. Taxonomy (NCBI): domain Eukaryota; kingdom Metazoa; phylum Chordata; class Actinopteri; order Percopsiformes; family Amblyopsidae; genus Forbesichthys; species Forbesichthys agassizii. Next base: position 15,303 of record JAODLL010041990.1, read on the forward strand.
TCTTCAAATACATGTCATTGTATTTACGTCATATTGATTAGGAGGTAAGCACTACTTCATTAACTGGTGTTTGTCAGCAATTTACAGGTCCTAAGCAATGCTCCTTTCACATGCCCAACCTAGTTACTATAACAAGGTTGGACAAAACCTCAGTATGCTTCAGAGCCATGGAAAGAGAGTTATGCCAACAAAAGTTTGAATTATTCAACGGTCTCATGATTCATTGTGAGGCAAAACCTATGGGGCGGGACTTGGGATCAGTCAATGGCATCTCTGTCAAACTTCAAAATGTTAGATTGTTTGGGCCAAGAAGCCTTATAAACCCTGGGCAGATGATTTGCAGAAGGCTCGTTTTCACTAATCTGGATGAAATTGTTTGCCTGGTGTGTGCGCACAACCTCTTAGTCGTTTTAGTGCACACACAAAGAAAGAACGATCATTTTTTCTAATCTAGTCTTCAAGCATCTTTGAAACAAATGTTCTGTGAACTTGTGTATATCACTGCATTTTATCTCTTGGCTTTGCGTTTTCTCCGTCATCTACTGCGAGTGAACCTATAAATACAGAGTCAAAAAATAATGAGCGTTTTGGGCTCTTTAAAGAAACCTTATGGTGCTTTCCCAGGAGAGTGAATTGCCATAGATCTAATGCTTAGAGATACTGATGAATCCACTGGCAAGGTCACTTAGGATTTCTCCTCTAATAACCCTGCCGATGCATTGGACCGTCATTGGCCAGTCATTGAAGCCATATCGTGGCAGGACACACGCTCTCTTCCCAGGTGCACTTTGCTGGGGTTGCTGCTCTCAGCGCAGCTGCTCATGTGAGAGCTAAAGCGATGTGTCATATATATAGCATAATGTGCTGTTACAGGGCAAGGGCTGTAACGGCACAAACAAACTAAATATTGAATATACTGTATATAATATATATTGAATATATCATACATATATCATCCAAACTTGTAACCCTTTAAAATATTTAGGGGGACGTTACAAGCAGAGTCAACACAGTGCGGCCTTCAAACTTGTTCTTGAGAATATCTTAAAGCTATTCTCTAGTTATAATCTAGCTCTAGCTATTATAAACTAATAATTCAACATTCTACAATGTTTAAACATATATTTTACATTGAAAGGGTCCTGCCTACTTTGATAGATGTGGATCAGAGCCAATGAGCACTGAGTCTGCAGCGTATTTAGTACAGCAGCAGATCTTCTGACAGAACACTGAATAATGGCGGACCCCAATGTGAAGCACTTAGAATTTCTTTGTGAAGTTTGTGAGGTAAAACCCAGTCTTCCTCATTCTTTAAGAATATGGGGACAGGGAAAAATGTGAATAAACATGAATATAAATGATCAATATGGAAAAAGATTTCCAGATGGAAAAGACTAATCTGATCACTGTTAGCCTACTTCTACGTGCCGTGAGTAGCCTATTATTTTGTGTTTTTGAAGCCAATAATAATTTGCAAACACGATTATAAGTATTGCAGTAGCCTATCGGAAATAGTACTATTTCAAACTCTGTAGTGAGATGAAAAGATGTTTATTTTTTGTGTTTGACTGGACATGCTACCATAGACTATTACTATGCGTGTGTCGTCTATTACCTGATGCTCAGTTTGTTTTGAGGCTTACGTGGCTATTAAAGCTTTAGCAGGGGTATGCTCTCACTTCTTTTGCCCCTTGCAACTTTCACGGTCAATTTGCACGGTCACAGTGCCATCATATGGGTTTGTGTGTTTTGTGTTTCAGTTTTGAAAAGCGCGAGGATCTATTTGCCTCAACACCGGTAAAAGTTCCACCCGCCAATATACAGCAGGAGACAAATTACGTACGCCTTCTATCAGTAAGTTTGCAGGCGTCATCATTTTGCAACGTCAATTGCTTAAATTGTTTACTTTAGTGACAGAAAATAGGCGATTTACACGCTGAAAGATACCAACCTACAGATAATTTCAGTTAGGCATGTATGGCTACATGAGCAACACTAGATTTGGGAGGGGCGATCGAGAGTAGTCCAGTGGGCTAGATTATAATACAAATGCATTTTATTTTTCAGAAACTGGACAACACTGTTTACAAAACACATCTATCCAAAATAATGCCAGGAAGGAAGACAAAAATACATTTTTAAAGTAACCAGACTTGAGGCAGACTCTTATAAAATGTATCTGTCAACCGGCGTGTTAAAGATAATTACAAAGAGACAGCTGGATGGGGCTTTATGTTATCCCAGTCTATGCTAAAGGTATTCCAAGATCAAGAAAACAAGCTCCCTTTGCCCTGCCTCGGTAGTTGACCTGGAACTGTCAGTTCCTTAGACAACACGGTTGTCCAGGCTTCCGGAAACATCCCAAACTAGCTTAACCGGAAAGTACAGATTGTTTTTCTACCGCAACTGCACGTACCCCACTTCACTATTTACAGTACAGAGTTTTGTCCTTTTCCCCATCCTGCTTTGTTATGTCACACAGTGAAGAACAATTTGAATTAATCAAGTTAAATATTGAAAAGAGGAGATTAACAGAATGGAAAATATCTCCATTCTGTTAATCTCCTCTTTTCAATATTTAACTATTGTAGGAGCTAGCAAAGATTATCTTAAACATTTATTATGAAGACATACACATTTGCCATGAAACATTATGAATAATGTACCAATGATACATCACAGAACATGTTCAGGGGCCACAAAATATCTTCATTAATTATCCCAGAAGTTATTATTTAACCCTTACTATTGATACTTTCTCAAGAAATGAAGACCCATGTGCCTATGTTTTGGCCAAGCAAGCCATACATCTCTTGTTAAGATTGGGTTTCTCAATCTCTAGGGTTTAAGTTAATATCCCAGGCCAAGAATGTGGAATATCTATACTTACACTTACACACAAATTAATGGTGAAAGTATTTGTTCTACAACAATAGGCACATATTGGTGGATTTCTGATAACTATTTCTTGATTACCATTAATTTTGAGACTGTAAATGTCCAAATTATTAACATAATTTTACGCCATATACAGTATAGTTAATGTGATCTCCTGAATTGTATGCCTTCATATTTTATAAATAAAGGCAGCAATCAAATAGAGGATTTGTAGAGTTTTTGGCTTGTCAGTACATGCTATCAAACCAGAAACCATGCAACACCTTCGACACCGTTAACGTGAAATCCCAGCATATGCCTGGATGCAAAGTGATTGTTCCTGGAAGGCAATGCACTTGGCATCATAAAGAAGGCACTAAAGGACAAGAAATATGAATTGTATGCCTGCAGAAAGACAGCTCATCAATCGCATGAGAGAAAGCAAAGCTCTACATTAAAGATAATTTGTATGCAATGGTAATAACAGAGGAAGATTAAACTCACATATACTGTAGTATGCTTGTGCTGTTAAGATTGGGGATAACTTTTAATTTAAAGCCATAAATCTCACAGCTCATGACAGTATGTGTAGTGTATAACATAAAACAAATGTACACACAATTATTCAAAATTTGTACAAGTGGTGTTGAGGAGCTCCACTATTAACGCAAGAACGTTGGAAGCTTCAGTATACATTTTAGTATTTAGTTTAGCACTCAACAGCCAAAACAAAAAATCCTACAACTTGTCTGAATCCTGTTTTTGTGTAGACATTGGAGCAGCCCGTAGAGCAGACGTGACTTTGTTTTAAATTCAAGTTGATTTTGCATAATTGCAAATCCATCAAACTGTTAGAAATGATTACTATCATAAGGACTGACAACAAGGCTTCTATCATAAAAACGCTGACCAGTCGATGTTGAAGCGTTGAATCAGGAAAGCATGCTTTAATAAAACAATGGTGTGCAGCAAGGGAGAAACGTGTGGTTTCACAAAGTTCCACCACACATCTGAGTAAACAAAGGAAGGTCTGTTGCTTTATAGTAAGTTACAGGACAGCACTGGGAAGATAACAAAGGGAAACCATGATTGCCACCCCCATAGGTAATGTTAATTTGGTTGTGTCTAATGAGGGCTCAGGCTTTAACTGCTTAGCCTGCAGACACAGCTGGGTATCGGGGAATAGTGACATAGCAATATGCTGCCACCCAGTCTGTAGCTGGGACAACTGCTGGGTGAGGTTAAACTGGGCAAGACATGTAAATTAAGCAGTGTCTTTTGTCTGTGGCCTAGTGGTACATTTAGGCAGGAGATGCATATAGAGGACAGGACATTCAGATGAAGTGGTAAATTAAGTATGATGTGTGCGGAAGGCAATAACTATTAACTACTAATTATTAGTTGAATAATCAAATCACATTCCTTCACTTACATACAATATTCTAGTTAATCTAGCCTTTAATCAGTGCAATATGTTCTCTATTGATTCCCCAGTTATAATGGAAATAAACTGTCAATATTTGTAGTTACAAAATCACTAAAATATTCCATCGTGTACTGAAAACAAACAATCTAATCTATTTTGCCAAATACAGGTTATGTTATGGCTTTACAATTTCCCCTTTGTGTATCTTTGACACACATAGCAATGCTATTCCCAGGAAACAGATTACTACAAACTACAAATTATGAAATAACAGCTCCAATTTGTTGGGATAGAATGCTGTGCTATTGTGTTTTCTTTAGATGTACTGTGCCACTGTAGGAAATAGAAAAGTTACGTAATATTACCAATCTTTCGTGGAGGACTGTGCGGCTGGCCTTGGAATTAGGAAAGCTACAGTATGTAATATTACAATTTTTGTCAGTCTTTGCTCTGCTCTGGAAGAAAGGGAAGGGAAAACTATAGGTAATATTAACCTTTATGATTGTTGACCTGGGTTGCAGAGTGCTGTCCCAGGACCATATAGCTCTGAGGGCCTGTACTGGTAGTCTTTATGGAAACGGCTATGTTCATTAGTTCAACGGTTGATTTTTCATTTTTGTCAACTTACAACCTAGGCAAGGCCGGATTAGTACCCCCAGGGGCCCCTGGGCACTGAGAATCATGGGCCCCTTCCCTAACACCCACACCCAAAGGTGGCACCGTGGCGATAACAAAGCTATTGACAAACTGCAGGCACCTGCTAGAACCTTTGCCCCACCAGACAGACTCCGCACACACACGGTGCTAAGGCATACCATAATGATTTAAACTTTTAAACAGTTATTCCTGTCCTGTTTTGATGCAACAAGACTCACTCACAAAATGCCACAGTGTATATGATGCAATCAAAAGAGGTCATCAACCTTTAATTAATTTAAAACACAAAGTGATTGATAAATGTAGTAGTGCAAAGCTTGGCCTAAGGCCAAAAAACAAAATGCTTTTGCTATTTGAAAGGTATAATATGGATCATAAATATTGAATGTACAGTATATGTCAATGTGTAGCAATGAATAGGTTCAGAAGTGCGTGACCTTGTGGCCAATAAATAAAACCATATATATATATATATATATATATATATATATATATATTTGTGTAAAAATAAGAAAAAAATATATTTTATTTAGAGAAACTCTGTG